>CAMZMU010000072.1:27187509-27300324 GCA_947311845.1 Poa pratensis | reverse complement strand
AGCCGCAGAACACGGTCTCCCTCCTTCCTCTCTCTCTCCCGCGACGCCGCGGGTCGCCGTCGGCGCCGGCGCGCATCGCCGTCGCTACGCCGCTCCCCGGACGCATCGGAGGCCACGGCGAGGTCCGCCGGCGCGCCTTCCACCTTTTCGCCGCGGATCGCGTCCCGGGGCGCCGCGGCCGCGCGGGAAACACCGCCGCCGTGCCGCGGTTTCCTCCGCCGCGTCCGTGGTCGCTGGCGGGCGTCGCGGCGATAAAAGCCGTCCCGTTCAGCCTCCTCTCGACCCGCCCACGTCATCACATCACTGTATCTCTACAGTATCCTCCCGTCTCCGTCCTCCTGCGACCTCGGCGCACCGCCGTTCCAGGCCGCCCCGGGCGCAAAAGAGCCCACCGGCATGACGGCCTTGGTCTCATGCACCTCCTCCCTCAGCCGCTCGAGCCGGGATGCAGCGCAGCTCCGAGATCGACGCCGTCTTCCTCGCATCCGCCCGCCGGCCGCCGGGCTCGCTCCGCTCGCCGTCGACTTCCTCCGGCGTCCTCGACCTCTTTATCGTCTTCTAGGTGAGTCTACAGTCCCGTAGTACCTTTCCTCCACCCCCCTATCACCCTGGTTCGTTGCCCCACCTTGCAATGTCGTCCGCCGCCGCGGGAGGTGCTCGCCGGAGCCCTTCCGGCGACCAATAAATGGTGGCACCGCCACGATATGGTCGTGCGGGACCTTGTGTGTCCAGTGCGGGTTGCTGCGCCTCCTCGCTCGCGCTGAATCGGCGATTCGGTGGTCAACAGGAACACCTAGCTCCATTGATTCCATGGTTTCCTTCTCGATTCGGCGATTCGTACGCTTGCTCTTCTCCGGATTCCATGGTTTTCCCTCTCGGTTTCCTTTCTCTTCCTCCGTTTCTCAATTCGCCGTCTGGTACTCCATTGGGCTTCAATGATTTTATCTTCCATCTACTTTGTTTTCAGAGTCTCCTGAATTATCTTTCACGCACAAAAAAATGTTAGATTTTAAAGGCTGTGTACTGAGAACCTAACGTGAATTTGCTTCTAGGTGCTGGATGCGCCCGCGTTCTAGGACGACTTCTACCTCAACCTCATGGACTGGTCTTCGCACAATGTCCTCGCCGTCAGATTGGGGAATTGTGTCTACTTGTGCAATGCGTGCAGTAGCAAGGTCTACAACTAATGCCATCCTTGTGAGACCTTTTTTTCCTGATACTTGGAGTAGAGAGACTAAACAAAGTTTTATCAATACAAAGGTCGCAAAGCTTTGCGATTTGGGGCGGACGACACTGTTTTTGATCTGTGGGTTGGGCGCAGCGTGGCACTCACCTGGCTGTAAGGACTAACCAAGGCAGAGTTCAGGTTTCATCTTGCTCCCACATCTGGAATGATCAAACGACATGCTAATGATCCATTAATGTTTGGGTGATACTAAAAATCTTATTTCTCACTGAAAGCTTCGATTCAAACACCAAATAGTGCAGTTGTACACTTAGTTCTGACAATTTTTGAAGTTTGCAGAACTATCACCATTTACCTCCCCAGCATGGATTAGTGGACTATAGTCTTTTCTCTTGATTGTTCTGTTTTGGAGTTCTTGCCCATACATGCAGTCAAGTATGTGAGTTTCATGGGCAACCTGAATTACTGTCAATACTATGTTCAGTTATATGATGGACAATAAAGTCGGCAGATCACGTAATATTCTATTGGTAAAAATATCCGTTCCTGTTAGCTTTTGGTATAGGTTAGAAAGTTTTATATTCCAAGGGTGTCTCTAATTCTGATTTCAACCTGCAATTTATCTTATGTAGATATGGGATGCAATAAGATGCAAAAGAAGAGAACCATGGAAAGCCATCGCATGCGAGTAAGCGCTCTTGCATGGAGCTCTTCATTGCTTTCTTCAGGCAGCCGTCACAAGAACATCTTTCACCACAATCTTCGCGCTCCAAACGACTATAGAACCAAATGGGCAGTTTGGTTCATATCATATCAAAAACAGGAAAAAGGTGTAGCAGTGTCATATACCTCACTGATTAAGAAATTTGTATCCTACCTCTGGCAGTGTATGGACATTCAGTTCGATTGTTTCCTTTCTATTCTCCTTTTTAATTAGCGACAAAACAATAAGTAATCTATTATCTTAAATATTTTCTTTAGGGACCTTCTAAATCTGTATGCTACGATATGAAATGTAAAACCAAGGTGATCTATACAAGTGTAATAGGCAATAGTAAAGTAGTGTTCGTGTTACTGAAAACCAACTCGAAATAGTAAGATCATGTTCTGATAGGTGTATTTTTGGTGTTCAATCAATGGCAAAAACTGTATTGCTTTATCCTACTAATTTATTTCTTAATTATTTGTCTTCCTTCTAGATTTAGTTCTACCGTTCTACTATTTTGCTAGGATTGGAATACTGATATATAATTGTTTCATGCACTAACTAAGCTGCACTTCTTACACATAGTTTTACTACAAGCCTGAAAATTTGTCTTCACTTATGATTCTGCTATTCATCTCCTCATGTGTTTGGCTATTTCGAAAAAAAAACTGAAAACTTGCAGCAGGAGAGCTACTGCTCTATATATATTTTTTACAATTTATAAGCAGGTATGTCTAGGTCATTATGAACTGGCTAAATGAGCCGAAGGAACATTAAGTTTAGATTACACTCTATACTCTAGGCTCTATGAGGTGATCACATCTCTGCTCTAACATCTTCTCTTCTGTTCACAATCTATTTAATTTTTTCCGATCAAGTAAAAAGAGAAAACATTGTTACTTACTACAACATTCAGTACCACCACACGGGCACTTCCTCTAAACATATAATGGTAAATTAATGGAAAAAAAGAATTTTAACATCTCAAATCGCTAGATATTTAGAGATACTCCACCCGATAGATTCAGGCGAATTTCAACATTCGAATCCCGACGATTGTGGAATTAATTGATAACTATTTCTAAACATGCAAATAATCTTCTAATTCTTCGTGTTCTCTCAAACATCCATCATTTGTTATATGAAATTGATTGCATTTCACGCTCCTTACCTTTCCAACATTTTAGAAGTTCTACTTTTTCCTCCTCTCTACTCATAAATCACAATTTTAATCAATTGTCTTTTCCATAAAAATGAAAAAAACATCCAACAAAATATGAATTAACAATACATTCAAAAAACACAATAATCTCAAGACTAATACAGATTTACCATAATTGGACCAAATATCCATTATGTACAAAATTGATTTAAAAAAATTCGAATTTACAAAATTACCAAACTTCCAAACTTTCCACAAAAACTAAGAAATGTTCATTTTGTTCAACAATTGTTCTTCCAAATAATTTTTTTTCCCATAAAATATTCGACAATTTCTATTGGTTTAAAATAGTTTTCCCGTACAAAATTTGTTGGCTATTTTTACAATAAAAAATTTCCCAAAGAAAACATTCAACAATTACAAAAATGAGAAAACATTCAACAATTACAAAAATTAAAAATGTCACCACTCTTTTCCACTAAGGGCGCGGCGTGCCGACGCGCCAAATTTCCCTAGTACACATAATATGTAGATTATCTTTTAAGTTTTAGTTCTTTAGCATGAAGCCGTTGGAGCACAAATTTAAGGTCAGATGCCACTGGGGTCCAAATCAAATAGACATTGATATCATCATCCTCGTTCTCTTCAATGATCTTGATGATAATTCAGATGGCTGACCTATTAAGAGAGCTCATCTTCTCAGCACTGACAATCTGGCAGACATGACTGTGAATCAACAGGATTATCTTTGTTTTTTTATTTAGATGTAAAGTTTCCAGTCACCCAGTTATTTTATTGCCGTAATAGAGCTTATTTAGAAGTGGCATAACTTGGTTGCTATTGATGATCTCATGTATTATTCTGTTAGCATGACATCGATAAATATAGCTAGCTCTCAGTCTAAAATTTATAACATGATACATACTGTTTAAAATATGAAATAAAATTGGCTACAAACATGCCAGTTCACTGTTACCTATCAATATACCATCCTATACATGCAACATCCGAATATTATAAACATGCCAGTTCACCGTTACCTATCAATATATCATCCTATACAAACAACATCTAAATATTCCCCTCGATGCTATCCATCATATTGTCTTCATATATAGGCTGCTTACGATCTTGCAAGCAATAACAATGTTTATCTTTGGTACTGCAGGAGTCATTTTATTATGGACTGTCTGATGAGGAATTGGTTCATGTTCATGAGTATAACTTTGATCATCCAGGTACAACTCATGTTCGATGAGAATATAATGTCTTTCTGCGCCAGTGGCAAGAGGTGTGCACTGACTCTGTTGTTGTATACTTTCAGATGCATTTGATATGGATTTACTCCTGTCTTGTATGGAGAACTTGAAACACGGCAAAACTGTTGATATTCCTAACTACAACTTCAAAACACATAAGAGCTCCCACGTGCACGAAAGGTAATACTGTACATACGGTGCCATTCAAAACTTACTTGGTAAAACTGACGGTCTCCTGGCCCTGTGCTATGAAATTTTGGATCACGCCTCAGGTTTCAAAAGTACCTGCAGATTATACAAATTTTTATAGTGGGTTGAGTTCTCTCGAAAATAACTTCCTCACAAAATTATTATTGTAACATTATAGTGTGGTAAGTGCTAGCTGACATAATTTGTAGCAAGCACCTTATTGCTTCACGTTGATCTTATCTTGAGATGTTTTCTCCAACAAAGTTGCTTACAAATTTCTCCCCGTCATTTATTCATGTATGTACCACTTTATTTGTCAGAGAAACTCTAATTATATGACTTGCTGCCAGGTCAATCCTTCAGATGTCATAATTCTGGAGGGAATTCTACTTTTCCATGATTCACGTGTCCGGGATCTAATGAGCATGAAGATCTTCGTGGATACAGGTACCAATATTTGCATCCTAAACTAATGATATCTTCTCATCTCTTTCTTATCTATGCCTTGTAACCTCCAACTGTTGGAATCTTGATGGCTAACATTATTGGATAATAATTATTTTAGTTTCATAAATATTTCTGATGGCATGCTTCACAAAACTGCAGCAATGGACATAATCAACGCTAACATTCTGCAGTTGCGTAGATGATAAATATGAGAGATGTCCTATTAATCTGCGGTCGTAAATTTGGTTCAGCCCCTACTTTGAACTAACTGTTCTCTGTCAGTATACTTTTTCAATATGCAAACAGTTACTTTGTACCTTATCCATTCGACTCTGTTTGTGTATCATGTATTTTTGTTTTTTTTCAGATGCTGATGTGCGATTAACAAGGAGGATCTGTCGTGATTTCGAGAAGGGTAGAAATATTATATCCGTGTTAGATCAGGTTGCATAGCCTTCGATGTTAACATTATCCTTGTCTATATTGGATTACCTGTATTGTGTTGGTCAACATTTAACACACAGTACATGGTTTATAGAACAGTTTTCTTGATTTATGAACAACAACACCACCACCAACAACAACTAAGCCTTTCGCCCCAAGCAAGTTGGGGTGTAAGGTGTCACAAAATTCTACACACTCTCTACAGATGTTTATTACGTTTATGTTATTTCTGGCACTTAATGCTACTCTTGCTGGCAGTACTCAAAGTTTGTGAAGACATCTTTTGAAGACTTTATCCTCCCTACAAAGAAGTATGCTGATATTATCATCCCACGAGGCGCAGATAACAATGTGGCAGTTGACCTAATTGTTCAGCATATTCGCACTAAACTTGGTCAAAATGATCTCTGTAAAATACACCCAAATTTATATGTCATTCAGACTACTTATCAGGTAAATATTCTTGCTATTTGATATTTCCATTGTAAATCGCATGTATATCGTAGCACTCCATTTTGTATGGCGTATAACTATTGGATTCTCAATGTTTTTTTTTCAGATAAGAGGCATGCACACAATAATACGGGATGCTGCTACGACAACACATGATTTCATATTTTATGCTGATCGTTTGATTCGATTGGTCAGTATGTACATGATGACAGTATTTTTCTTTATATGGGTTGCACAAGGTCTTGAATTTCCATGTGGAAAATAGGTTGTCGAGCATGGTCTTGGTCATCTTCCTTTCAAGGAAAAGCAGGTCATAACTCCCACTGGTAAGTAGTATTTCGTGGCGGTCTCCTCCTTGTATTCTTGTAGTGTATATAAGTAATCTCTTATTTTTTTTCAAATGTATTGTAGATATTACTTGCTGCAAGTTTGCATAGGTGCTGAGTTTCTAGTAATACTTCACTGCATAAAGCTCCCTGTCCTAATAGTTTCCTTCTAATTTAAGTATATAGTTTTCCAATCATAAAATTAAATGTATTCACTTTTGTTGTGCTCATTTTTGCTTGAGTGTCTTTGTACGCAGTGTACATATATCTGTCATGTAGTTCATTCTTGGCATGCACCTGGCTTCGGAGCTACTCATCCTTTGCTTCTCCATCTTATCTTTGGACAAGGAAAAAACACCTAGTACCAACAAAAAACAGCTTCAGCTCTACATAAATGCTAGGATATAAATATGACCACGACTGAAGCAGCTCCCTCTTCTGGTTCATCTTCTGGTCATACTGAATTACTGGAGGTCTTTCACCTTCTGGGACATCTCCTGAACTAATATTGCGCCTTGTTTCATTTGCTTCAAATCTGGCTTCTAAAACACCTCATTAGAAATTCAGGATCACATAAGATTCTTCATTTTGAAAGAAGATGGCTGTCCAGATTGCATGAGTATCCATGGCACATGTCAAACTGTCAATAAATGATAAATTGCCAATGTTCTAGGCTTGACTTTAACAGCAAGCACTTTGTTGATAATACTCTGTACTTCACTATAATATGTCGGTCGAAGATAATACTCTGTACTTCAAATCCCATGGTTTGTATTTTTGTGAGAAAGGTATTGTTGATACAACGAGGCAAACTGCTAACTCTTTTACGGACAATAATTAACCCACCTCCATAATTCTCTTCTCTTGTAATAATATAATTTACTGGAGTAACTTGCACTTGTATCATATCCTGCAAGTAGTTTGTATTTTTGCCCTTATGCACTTTCTTATGCATGCAGGATCAGTTTACACTGGTGTGGATTTCTCTAAAAGTTTATGTGGTATATCAGTGATTAGGAGGTACTGAGGACCCCCACCCCAAAAAAGTACTGTGCCATTTATTTTGTTGATTTAAAAAATGACTGAACGACTTTGGTACTCATGGAAGGACGAAAAAAAAAACCTGAATCAGTATGCCTGAGACAGCCTGTGCAAAACGATACAATGCTAGTTTACAAATGCTCCACACTAGAATTTGTTTGGAACTCGGTTTAGCTTTGATGTCTTAGTTTCAGCTTCCACTGCTAGTTTAATTATCGAGTAAACATGTTTTTTTGATTTGTGAAACAGCTCGTGGACTAGAATTCACTTAATCATTAAGGCATCTATGAACAAAACACACATTAAACCCTTTAATAAAACTGCATTGTATTGTTGATTGCTACAAACTGTGTTCCAGTGGCGAAAGTATGGAGAATGCACTGCGTGCATGCTGCAAAGGTATAAAGATTGGGAAGATTCTTATTCATAGGGAAGGAAGATGGGAAACAGGTTTGGTTTAATCTACCGTTGCATTTTATGTTGGGTTGAGTCCAGGTACTAAATTCTAATTTTGTGCGCAGCTCATCTATCATAATTTACCGAAAGATATAGCAAAACGGCATGTTCTGTTGCTGGACCCCATATTGGGAACAGGTTTGTTGATGTTCCATATATATATGCACTTGAAATGCACACCTTTCCACATGAATTAATTATGAAATTATCTCTCAGTACCCTTCTGTCCTGTCAAATAGTGTTAGCACTCATATTTTTTTTGTTGAACATCTTAAGGAAACTAGTTTTTGTTCGTAAATTATTATTTTTCATGTTACTTCATTTATCTTATCTGGTACTGTTCTCAGTGTATGCCTTGGCTTGTGAGTGTGCATCACATACTTATTTGTTTGGATAAACGATTTTTTGTGGAACATCTTCAAAGCCCCAGATTTCGATAGTGTCCATTAACACAAGACCATCTATTTAAGAAGTACTTAACCACATAAACTTTTGCATAACATTTCTACCTGTAATCACAACAAAACCTTCCATTACTCCCCTACTATCCACCACCCACCGCTGTTAGAAAAGGTTGGGTTTGACGAACTATTTAAGGCTTAAGCAGAGTCTACCTCGACTTGGTTAAGCTTGGGTAACGGCGTAACGCACGAAATGGAAGCATAATTTTTAATTTAAATTGATGTCCTAGATGGAAAAACAATAGTGCTTCATGATTTGTGAAGTTTGATCTCTCACCCTCCCACTTAAATTGCTTCATGTTCCTGTATAAATATCTGTATTGCTGTGATGCGTGGAAGTAATTTAGAAACTTCTGTTTTTAATTACTAAGAATTAGCATCAATTGGTTATAAGCAATTCTCCCGGGTTCTCCTATCTTTGTGTCACTGAAAGTGTGAAGTAAGAACACATGCTCAAGTATTGGATATTAATCTCATCTAATCATATTCTCCCTTTTGATCATGATCAGGAAATTCAGCTGTTCAAGCTATCTCTCTTCTTTTGGAGAAGGGTGTGCAAGAAGCAAATATTATATTTCTAAATCTCATATCAGTAAGCCTTATAAGTCCAGAGTATCTTTTTTTATCTGAATGTATTTGACAGTTTCTAAACTACCGAATAGATTGCACAACCAGTTAGGCCTCGTTTGGCAGCAGCGTTTTGGGGTGTTTTTCTGTGTATATTCAAACCCCCTCCCACTAAAACACGTTGTTTGGTGGACAGGGTTAGCACCCAGGTGTTTCATCTGAATTTTCTTTCACAGCACATGAGCAGCAGCAATAACTTTTGATTAAACGTATGAACAATAAAAATCAAATCTTTAGCACTTTCACACACAGTTTCAACAGCACGATTTATCATTTCAATCAGAATTGCAGGAATAAGAACATCTCATCATTTTTTTACAAAAATCTAATGTTAGCAGCACTTCACAGATTCAGCAGCACCTCATAAAAGTCTAATCCTTCCACCATCTTAAAAAGCATTACAATAATTCAGAATAGCACAGTATCTCAAGAAGCATTCTAGTAACTTAAAATAGAACATCTCATCAATTTATTAAAGTTGTATCTGTATCAGCTTTTGGCAGGAGAAATCTTTGCCAGACCAACAAGATCATCAACATGAACTTGCTTATATAGAATGAAGTTGCACCTGAAAAGTGTAGATGAACTAGATTATTAATTAGGTAGCTGATTAAAATCTATACAGTGTGTCGATCACATTAATACAGACTAGGGGAATTAGATAATTTGCCAAAAAAAAAGAACATGAATATGGTTTGGTGCTGTTCATCTTCTACTTGTCTTTTGAGTAGAGAAAACAACGAAATAACCAGAATACATTGCATATCATGTTTCACATTTCACAACTGAATACCTAATTTTACCTTTCATCAAAATAAGAATAGAGAAGTGGCAGTATGTTTGCTCTACTGTACATCATGACACACATTGAACAGAACATTGTATTTTTCACTAGCAGAAGAAGAACAATAGAGTAATGATAGTAATGCACCTAGAACTGCACATATTTCTCGATTCCTAGGAGTAAAATGTACTACAAAATCATTACCGTACACTGAATTCACCTGAACCAATAACAGTACATGCAGCTGTTATAGCACACCATTTAGATGTCATCTTCAGAAATTAATTGGACAGACAACAAAAATAAGTGAGCAATATGCCTCTACCATGAACAAATAGAGAAGAACAACAGGAAAAGGCAAGGAGTGGAGGTATAGTGCTTATTTATTTGATCTAGAAAACATGTTTTCTCATAGGATAATATCAGCTACGATTTGGTTAACAAGCTTCTTCCTATTCAAAGTATGGAAACGAGTTACAGAAAGTGGAATATGGAAACGAGTTACAGAAAGTGGAATTGGATGCTGGTTAAAGATGAGACTTATAGCCGTAGCAAATATAATTGAAAGGACCAGTAGATATAAACATTCAAATGCTGGTAGGTAATGTTCAGTTAGCAAGTCATTGCTGAATGAATGAAATCACAGACAAAAAAAATACAGCGTGCCGGAATTGGATCACAGTGAATGTTGGTCAAAGAGCACAAAGTAAAGTAGTAAACACTTGATCTCCACCTTCTAGGCTATCAGAAGTAAGATCACAGTGATATATTGTCATCCCAGATTAAAGTAGTGTCATTTTGTACAAGAAGAGGCTAATTACAACATGCTACTACATCAACAACCAGATCAACACCTCAAATTCTACAGTCCACACTGTCAACAAAACCACAGGACCTCATTTTTTTAGCAGCTGATTTAGTACTCCTAGCTAGTATATCATTTTTTTCGTTTCTACTGTGAGAGATCTCGATGGTGTTATGAGTAACTGAATCTAGTTCGATGCTGAAGATAGCCTCATTCAGGCTTGTGATGCATCTGTTTTGCAGTAGATCAATCACTAATATATTGTATAAAACGAATAACTAAGGACAATAATTGGTGTTGCCACGGGAGGAGCAAGAACATGATAGTGCTGCCATATGCTGGGCTAATCAAGAACTCATCATTTCATCCTACACAATCACATGAAAACCCTAGACACTCCGATTGACACCTAGCACTAGATCAAGATAGGAGCGGACGAGGCGGAAGACGTACCTCAGATATGTCCAGGATTCCACTGGAGAAGGAGAGCGGAGGAGCTGGGCGTGGTGGTGGTGGCGTATGGATCATCGGCGGCGGCGGGATCGAAGATGGCGTCGCGGGAACGAGAAAAGGAGGCGTCGGGAGTCGAGGAAGGCGTCGACGTCGGGGCAGAAGTCGGCGGCGGCGTCGACGCCGGCGGAGGGGACAAGCGTCTTCGTCGCCGCTGCGCCACCAAAGCTGCCTCACGTCTTCGTTCCCTTCCACGGCAAAACGCGAGTACCCCCTCGCGTCTTCGTTCCCCTCCAAGCCGACGTGGCTTCTCGGGTTTTTCCGGGCTTGGCCCTACCGAGTCCGGCCTGCCAAACAGCTTTCGGGTGTTTTCTGATGTCTTTATTTGGGCTGGGAATTTACACTGCAAGACCGGCCCATACACGGCTGCCAAACGAGGCCTTAGGTGATTACAGGTGCTTGATAATGACAATATCTGTAGTCATTCTCCAGCCTTTTATATTGGTTCTGCAGAATGTGGGGCAGAAGAATCAATTAGAGCTAGAAGCTTTTTTTTTTGCGGGGGAATTATAGTAGAAGCTAGTTTAGTGGGTCGTTCCACTTCTGTTGCTGGCTTTTGCCTCTTTCCTATTCTTGTATTGACTGCTGGTAATGGTTTCAATATACTGAATGCAGGGTGAAGCATGCACAAAATGACAACTTAATTAGTTGCAGAGAAATACATTTATGTCGAAACATAATTGTGCATTCTGATTTAATTTAGGGATGTTGATTTAGGTATTACATTTGCACCTAGGATGTAGTGGTTGAAGAATAGATAACTCACTGTTGAAACTGTTTGCTGTTGTCCCAGGCTCCGCAAGGGGTGCATGTAGTCAGCAAGCGATTCCCGAGGGTCAAGATCGTGACATCGGAGATCGAGATCGGTCTGAATGATGATTTCCGTGTCATCCCTGGAATGGGTGAGTTTGGAGATAGATACTTCGGAACGGATGATTACCAGTCATCGACGCCCTTCTTTGGTGATGCCAAAGATCGTGTAAGGTGAGATAGTAATTTGTTTTCTACAGACTCTGGATTATATCGTTCACGGATTCGAGCTTTATCACTTGGCTGGCGTGTGCATATCCCGTCGCCAGTTATGCTAAGAGCTAACCAGTTCCCTCTTAAAACTATGCAGGTTGTTGTGAGAATTGCACAGACAAGGCAAATCCTGCCGGCGGCATTAGCCAATACATTTTTGAGATTTTTTTTCCATTTTCCAAAGTCTTAGATCCCACACTATTGCGGTCATTGCCATAAACTGTAAATCATGGGACATTACAAATGAATGCCCTCTTCAATCAAATAAATGGAACAGTTTACCCAAAGCAATGTCTTATCCAGGCTCTGTTCACACAGGATTCTGTTTGATTCAGCGCATATTATTTCACTTCCATTCTTCTGGCTGTGGCCTGTACCCCAGCTTAGCTTAGAGGACGGATTGTTTTCGGTTAAAAGGCAGTGTCGAAAGATTGATGAAATGATAAAAAGGCAGCAATTTTTTATTGCGTTTCATACGTACTCCCTGTGTCTCAAGATATGAGTATATTGGTTTTAATAACATCTTATATATTATGGGACGGAGGGAGCCAAAAAGTAATGTTCCCAGCCACATCGATACTGTTTCTTAATTCGAATGACAATCAAATAGAAGTGATAACTTTATTACAAACCTAAATGGCTAGATTCTGCTTTAGACAAACAACCGACACGCAAAATAGGGACATCTGTATAACTAGTCTCTTTCCGCTCCATTCAATTTTGACAAATCATAGTTTATCCTATGGAAATCTATTGGGATCTTCTGGTGGATGTATTTGTCAAGAAAGGCAGGCTGACAAAAGGAGAATTACAACTAAACAATGGAGCTGCTGCATCATATCCTCCACAATCCTGCATACTCTGTAGCTGCTGTTGACACTATTGACAAAAAAAAGAGATTTGAATATGCACATACTAGGGGACAGTACAATCCAGAGATGTGGCTGTTCAGGTTTTTCCTCAAGAAGAAAATAATATACAGTAAAATACAGTATACGTGGCAACCAAAGACTTGGCTAGCAATAGATCCGCTGGTCATTGCTGGATACGGTGTATCGGTGTGTCCTTTCCATGGCGGGAAGCACATGTGCTTCCCGTTTGACGGCAAAACATGGATCGTAGCAGGGGTTGCAAAGTTGCATTCATGGCACCTAAAAAGGTTGCCGGTGCTCCAGCGAGACCAAAAGGCATGACGGTGTACTCCCAGTGGTCGGAATGGGTTTGGAAGGCAGTTTTGTGCTCTTCACCTGGGGCTAGCCGTATTTGATGATACCCTGCTCGGAGGTCCATTTTGGAAAACCATTTGGCTCCTGATAGTTCGACGAGCAACTCGTCTATGACTGGAACAGGAAACTTGCTGATGATTGTCATGGAATTGAGTGCTCTATAGTCAATACATAGGCGCCACGTTCCATCTTTCTTTTTCACCAATATAGCTGGAGAAGAAAAGTTACTAGTGCTGCGCTGGATGACACCTGATGCAAGCAATTCATCCACTTGTCGCTCAATCTCAGATTTCAGCTCAGGTTTGTGTCGATAAGCACGTATATTAACTGGCTGTGCACCCTGAATCAGAGGAATTTTGTGATCACATGCACGTCTTGGAGGAAGAGCAGTTGGGGAGGCAAACACATCATCAAATTTTGTCAACAATTCTTGGACTGCATCAGGAGTTGTTACTTCTGTCTGCAAAGTGGCGTCCAGTGCATACACATGGACCAGATGTGCTACAGATCCCTGCCTGCAGGCACTCACCAATTCGTCAGTCGAGATTGCTGAACATTGAATTCTGTCACTCTTGTGACCCTGTAGATGAATGAGCCCCTCTGGTCTTGCAATCGATAGGGATTTGCCAATCCAATCAATATTGGGGTTGTGCTTCTCGAGCCAGTCCATACCTAGAATGACGTCAAATGAGCCCAATGGTAAAACTTTCAAATCAGTCTTGAACTCATGCCCTTGAGATAACCAGGAACAACCAGGTATAAAGGTGTGACACCTGTGTTGAGAGCCATCAGCGACATTGACCTTGCAAGGTGTTGAAAGAGGCTGCACTCCCGATAGTTGCACTGCCAGCTGCTGGTTGATGAATGATGCAGAGCTGCCTGAATCGATCAGAATCAGGACCTCATGTTTGCCTATGAATGCCTGTAATTGAATAACACCAGAGACCCCTGTTGTTGAACCAGTCATTGCATGGATCGAAATAGAGCATGCGGTCTCTACCTCCTCTGAACCGGAGGATTCTGGACTCTCACCTCTAGTGACTTCATCGTGTGACAACAGAGCCAGAAGTTCTTCGACAATGTGCAGCTAAACAGTTTGAGGACAGACATGCGTCGGACCCCATTTTTCACCGCAAGTGAAACACAAGCCCTTCGCTCTCCTGTAATTGCATAGAGCAGTGAGTTTATCATCACCGCCTCGTGCTGCTTCCAGAGCTCGACTATCTGATGAGCGAGCTGTTGGTGTTACTCGTGTTGAAGGAGCTTGACTGTGCACTGATCTTGCTGGAAACTTGACATATCTGTGCCCAATCTGTCGGGGAGGAGACACACACTCGCCCTCTGTCACTTCTTCCTGGAGTAAGGCTAGGGAGCAAGCCGTGTCCAGGTCTGATGGCCTCTGCACCATGACGATAGCTCGGATATCCGCCCGCAGTCCCTCGATGAAACGAGTCAGGAAATAATATGGGTGAGTATCATCAGAGTATGAGGTCAAATGATTAAGGAGAATATCAAATCGCTCAATATAGTCTGCAACTGAAGAAGTCTGTCTAATGGTGTAAAACTGCCTAATCAGAAGCTGATGGCGATCACGGCCGAAGCGCGTGCACAATAATGAAGTGAACGAGATCCATTCTAATGTGGCGATCTTCTTCCTGACTGACTGCAACCATATGCCAGCCGCGCCAGAGAAATGGAGGATGCCCATCGAAACCCAGTACGACTCGTGAATTGCAAACATATGGAAATACTGCTCGGCTAATGTGATCCATAAATTGGGATTATCACCCGTGAATGGTGGGAACGGCAAATTGGGCGCGTTCGCACCCAATCCCGCTAGGCTCTGACTCGAAATCACAGGGCCGTCCGAACTAGGAGACATCGGGTGCTGGAGGGAGTTCATACCGGTGACCGGAGGCGCCGACGACGGCACGAGGGCCGCCGTCGAAGTACCCCCAGGGTTGTTGACGAAGCCGTGGCCAGCAGGCCCGTGGACCGCCCCGTCGGGCTTGGTGGCGAGGTCCGCCGCCACCGATCCACCATGCGCCGCAGCAGAAGAAGTCTGCGCGCGTTGCAGTTCCGCGACAGTGGCCTGGAGCTCGGTGAAGCGGGCCTCCAAATCCGGCTTCCAGCGCACAGATCGGAGAGCTGAGCCGCCTGCGAGTCGAGTCGCTGCGCCACGGAGGAGATCTTGTCGCCGTTGGCCGCGATGGAGCTCTTGATCTCGGCGGAGTCCTTGCGCATGTCGTCGAGGTACGCTTTGAGCGCTGGATCCATGGTGTCGAGTAGACGAGCCCGACCGGCGACGAATAATGGAGTTTCTGGAATTTTTTTTTTTTGGATTTGCGGCAGGGATCGAGGGCTCTGATACCACGATGTTAACAACTCGCTGGGATGTATTCTATTGCATAGGAATTGTATCAATATGTGGTTTACAGACACAAATTCAACAGGAAAGTAGCTAGGGTTACAAGAGACAAGTCTCCGCCGCCGCCGGGTTCGGTGATCCCAAGGATGATCCTTCTGTTGCAGGTGGAGAAGCTTATGTAGCAGGACACGACGATGGTGTGGCGTCACTTGGTCCACTCAGGTCCAACATGTCTTCTGTTGGGCTGCTTCAGTCTTGTGGGTCGGGCCGAGCGATGGGCGAGGCCCATGTCCTCCATCTGTGTGTCCCTGTGCATAGAGCTGCTGACAGGTTTGCGGCGAGGGTTGGTTGCTCGCGGGCTTTAAAGGCTTGGTTGAAGAGGTGGTAAATTACGGCATAGCTGCCCCTGCACTTGGCGCGAGGAGCACGCACAGCTGGGCTGGCTGGCTGGCGAATGTGGACGGGACACGTAGGGCGAATGAGCGTCGTTGCGGCGGTTGCACGGCCTAGCGCGCTTGTCACTAGTATTCTCAAGCTCACGGCGATAATCACAAAAGGTGTTTATCATAATTATCTACTAGCTCCGTTATGAAATACTTGACTCTAAAGTGAGTGTATCTAGATGTGTTTCTTGTGTAGATACACTTAGTTAGAAGTCAAGTATTTGTGAACGGAGGGAGTATTGGTTTTATTACCGAGATAGGAGAGTTTACAAATTTTTCCAAGATTGTTGGATTGGTATATCTTCTTGGAATTACGTAGGGGAAGAATAATGCAAATGCGCACAACATGATTTTATTTCGTTCACGTTAGGATACTTTGGTTTGGAAATATTTCAGTTTCCTGATCCATCGAATCAAGTGTTTGCCAAAGGCACGATTATCGCCGACCACCACACCCCTAGCCAAATCCCTCATCATTTTCGATTGTGAAAGCAGTTCCACATCCTCGACAAGGATGTCTAGACTCTCGGAGTGGAGGTACCGGTGCACAAGTTTGAAGGTACCATGTGCTATTTCTCTGGGTATTTCAACTCTGCCATTTCTAACAATTACATGCATCCAAATGGAAGTCAAAGTGTCCATTAGGGACTTGAGCAAGTTGCCCTTTGTGCTAGATAGGAGACTCACTGGGTTTGAGATTTGTACTTAAACGGAGTGTCTGAGCTATGCTCCAATGCTATGGGTAATTGTCCTTTATCTATGTGTATGTCACTTTCCCAAGAGGCTAGTTTTTGTGGTTTGGCTATATGTAGTTCTACCTTCACATCCAAGTGTAACTTTACCAAAACAAATACTACACTCAAGATAGCCACTTCCTCTAAGTTCCAACCTAAGATCTACGAGAGAAACACTTGCAAGGAGAATAAATGTGAATTGTTTCGTAGGAAAAAAAGAGTGATTATAAAATCTTCCAAACTAGAGCATCAAGTTCAAGCTTTTGACGAGCTTATTACTCTTCGAGATTTATTCCCCAGACCGTTCGAGACTCGTGAGGCCTATCAATGATTCTAGTTTGTCATAAACTCTAAAACATCTCAGAATTCAAACCTATCACTGATGCATCCAATAGTCACCACATTTTTTTCATGAATTTTTATATGTTTCCTTTTTTGAAATATAATTTTCGCGACTTATGTTTGTTTTTCTTGGTTTCGTAGTTTGTCTTTAAAACATGGCACTACCATTTTTCTAAATTAGTCATCTTGTAGTAGGTTGCTGCCTTTTAACCCCACACAGAAAAACAATTGTGGAATAATCTTGACTCTTTATTGTTTTCTTTGTTCTTAAAATAACATTCATTATAATTTTTGCGTGAGAGATTTGAATTATTAACGTGTCATACATGTTGTAGTTATTAGGCAGATGGAAGTGAAAAGTGTGATTTAGTTAGTTGCGAAACTGAGTGGCAAGATATAATATTTTATATGCAAGATTTTTTTTGAAACATCTAGTCCTCCCTTACACGCATAGTCCATACAATTACTTTTTTAACACCTAGTAAAATGGTTAGAAACGATTGAAACTTGTACAAAAATAGACAAATTACAAAACATCGAGAAGAACTATATTTATCTTTTCCCTTTGGATTTTTTCAGTATGATTTATCTATACCGTTTTCGTATATGTGGACAATTTGAAACGTAGAAAAATTGGGGTGACTTTATTGTTGCTGGGTGCAAGAAAGTCACTGCCTTCTAGATAGATATTAGGTATGAGCGCTTAGTGCCTGCACGTAGGTGGCTGAGGCGCCACCAAGTGTCTAGAACGGTATGGCTTTTGGAAAACAGGCAACAAATTCCCGTCGGGAACGACATGTTTCTTTTCCGTTGAATTCTGTATAATAATCCCTGGCCTTTGCTTTCGGTTAACAGTGATTGCAGTGGTTTTCTCCGACAAGCTAGAGAAGAAAATGAGAACGACATAATATATTTCGATCCGTATGCTTACTTTGTTGCTCTGTACAGCACCAAGTTTTGCCAGGGAAAGATATTCTCATTACTCAGTTAAATACAACAAGTTTGCATGCTATGGTAGAAAAATAAATCTAGCCAACTTTCCGTAGATTTCGATGCGAAAAGATCATCGGAGAGATGTTACTGAGTTGATTTACAGTCTACGGTAAAGGGGCACAAAATGAGGCAAAAGCTATCTTTATGTGAGTTGACTTTGCACAAGCTATATAAAGTTAAGTTTCTGACGAAAGTCTACAGCTGCACAGGAAAATCAATCACCGGCATGTATGAACTTTTCGGGATATCTTGGACATGAGCTTGGGTAAAGTAAAAGTAAGTGACACATAATGCTGCAAGACGTGAACTGATCGATGTTTATGTGTACCACCAAAATTCGATGGAGATCACATCATCGTGATTAAGACTGTGAAGTGTTAGAGTATATATTGTATATTTGTATTTTCCCTACCTGTTAGGGGGTTTCCTGCATATTGCACCTGTATGTACTACATATTGTGGCCTTAGGCCCTCAGGGAATACAATCAGTCTATTTCCCTAACATGGTATCAGAGCGAAATTAGCTCCTTTTCCGCCGCCGCCGTCGCACGTCCCGGCAAAACTGCCGCCGCGTCCGGCCGCCGCCGCGCCGTCCTTGGCCGCCGCCGCGCCGCCCTCGTCCGGCCGTCCTCATCCACGGCCCTCTCTCCGGTCGCCGTCCGAGATCGAGCTCGGTCCGACCGCCGCTTCGTCCGTGGCCCTGCCTCCGACGATCCCGCGGACCTCCGCGCTCCCACACGCTCGCCGCGCTGGTTCGGCCGCCCCGTCCCCGGCAGCTTCCGCCCCGGCAGCCTCCGGTTCCGGCCGGCCCCGTCGTCTGCCTGCCCGATCGATCGATTCCCGTCTCCGTCTCCGTCTCTGTTCGTCTGCCCCGGCAGCTGGTTCGATCTGATCTCTGATCTGTTGACTTTTCGTCCCGTGTAAAAAAAAATGGCTATGTCTTCCTCGTCGGGCTATGTTGCGATTCCTCGCTGCCCGGTGACTTTTGATGGCGCGAATTATCCTGATTTCGCTGCCTTCATGCGCGTCCACATGCGCGGTCTTCGTCTTTGGGGTGTGCTTTCTGGCGAGGTCTCCTGTCCGCCGCGCCCCGTTGCTCCTCTGGCGCGCCGCAGCCTGTTGCCCTTGCCCCCGATGCTACTCAGGAGGTCAAGGAGACAGCCCAGCGTGCTTATGATATGCTCTGGCTGCTTATGATCGGGAGGTCCAGGACCATTCTACTGCTGTTGCGACATACCGGCTGGATCTGACTGACTACACTCAGTGGATTGATGAGGATGCTCGTGCTGCTGCTGTCCTCACTTCCAGTGTTCTGCCTCAGTATGCTGCTGAGTTCATGGGTCTTCCCACTGCTGCTGCTCAGTGGACTTTTCTTCGTCAGCGCTATCAGCCGTCTGGTGATGCTCTTTATCTGTCTGTGGTTCGTCAGGAGCATGATCTTCAGCAGGGAGATTCCACTATTGATGAGTTCTATACTCAGAGTGCTGCTATTTGGCGTCAGCTTGATTCTCTTCGTACAGCTGTGTGTGGCACCTGTCCCTGCTGTCTGACTGTGCGCGCGGATCTGGAGTTTCAGCGCGTCTTTGAGTTCTTGTCGCGGCTCCGTAAGGAGTTCGAGCCGCGTCGTGCACAGCTGCTTGCCCGTGGTCGTGTTCCGCTCTCTGAGGTACTAGCTGAGCTTCGTGCTGAGGAGACACGTCTTCGTGGTGCTGGTCTACTTGCGGTTCCCTCTGTACTTGCTGCTCGTGGTCCTCCTGTGCCGCCAGCTTCGTTGCGGTCTCCAGGACCGCCGATACTCTCTACTCCTCCGGTCCAGGGCCAGAGTCAGCCTCAGCAGCATCGTGCACCTCCACGTCCTCCCTGCACCTACTGTGGCAAGTCTGGCCATGATGTCTCTAGCTGCTGGAAGAGGGATCCCAGCCTACGTCAGCAGTACCATTCTCGTAGGCAGTCTGGTTCTTCAGGATCTTCTGCTGTTGCCCAGGCTGGTTCTTCAGGCTCTTCTGCTGCTGCACTGTCGGATCAGGACATTATCCGTGGTCTTCGTGGTCTGCTCGCTGCTACAGGCTCTTTCTCGACGGGTACTGCTGGTTCTGTGCCTACCTCTTCTGGCACCGCGCGACCACCATCTTCCACACAGTCAGGTATGTCATCCCCGTGGTATCTGGATTCTGGAGCTTCTTTTCATATGACTTCTGCGTCTTCTATTCTTTCTGCTCTTCGCTCTCTTATTTCTCTGTCCGTGTTATCACGGCTGATGGTTCCTCTCTTCCTGTTTCCAGTCGCGGCACTCTTTCCACTTCCTCTTTTTCGGTTCCTGATGTTTCTCATGTTCCTAGTCTTAAGATGAACCTGTTTTCTGCTAGTCAGCTTACTGATTCTGGTTGTCGTGTCATTCTTGACGCTGATTCTTGTGCTGTTCAGGACCGCCGTACACAGGCCCTGGTTGGAGCTGGCCCTCGCAGCCTTGAGTCCCCGGGGCTATGGGAGTTAGACTGGCTTCGCGTTCCTTCCGCTGACACTTCATCTGCCAGTTCCCCTGCGGTTGCTGCTTCTGTCACTGGCTCTTTTCAGCAGTGGCATCATCGTCTGGGTCACCTGTGTGGCTCCCGTTTATCGTCATTAGTTCGTCGTGGTCTTCTGGGGTCTGTCTCAGGAGATGTGTCTTTACATTCGTGTCAGGGTTGTCGTTTAGGCAAACAGATTCAGCTTCCCTATCCTACTAGTGTGTCTGTATCTCAGCGACCTTTTGATTTAGTTCATTCAGATGTTTGGGGTCCGGCTCCTTTTGCTTCCAAAGGGGGCCATAGATACTATATTTTGTTCATTGATGATTTTTCACGGTACACCTGGTTGTTTTTTATGCGCTCTCGCAGTGAGGTACTTGCTATTTATCAGCGCTTTGCGGCCATGGTTCGTACTCAGTTTTCCACGCCTATTCGTGTGTTTCGTGCTGATTCTGCTGGAGAGTTTATCTCCCAGCATCTGCGTGGTGTCCTTGCTGAGCAGGGCACCCTTGCGCAGTTCTCCTGTCCCGGCGCCCATGCTCAAAATGGTGTCGCCGAGCGTAAGCATCATCATATTCTTGAGACTACCCGTGCTATGATGATTGCTTCCTCTCTCCCGCCGCATTTCTGGGCTGAGGCTGTTGCTACGTCGACTTATCTCATTAACATTCAGCCTTCTGCTGCCCTTCAAGGTGGCATTCCTCTCGAGCGTCTCTCTGGTAGCTCTCCAGACTACTCGACTCTTCGTTCATTTGGTTGTGTTTGCTATGTTCTTCTACCTCCTCGCGAACGCACCAAACTGACCGCTCAATCTGTTGAGTGTGTTTTTCTAGGATACAGTGATGAGCATAAGGGCTATCGCTGTTGGGACCCTGTTGGTCGTCGGATGCGTATCTCTCGTGATGTCACGTTTGAAGAGACGCGTCCCTTCTATCCCCGCCCCACCTCTGGTACTTACCCGGTGGATGATCTCTCTTTTCTTCTCCTTCCTGATGCACCACCCTCCGTCCCTCCTGTTTCTCCTCCTGATGCGCCCCCTCCGACTCCGGCGCCATCTTCGCCTCCTAGTTCTCCTTCCTCTTCTTCTTCTGATTCGCTGGTCCTCCTTCTCCCTTGTCTCCTTTTCCCTTCCACTATTCTCGGCGTTCTACAGTTCCGGACTCTCCGCCCGATGATCCTTCTCCCTCCTCCTCTGATGAGTTGTCTTCTGCCGATGAGTCTCCTAGTTCTCCACCTCTTCCGCCTGTTCGTCAGCGTCGTGCTCCAGATCGTTACTCTCCTAGTCAGTATGGTCTCTCTGTCGTCTCCGAGCCGACTTCTTATCGGGATGCTGAGCGTCATCCTGAATGGCAGCTTGCCATGGCTGAGGAGATCGCTGCGCTTGAGCGCACTGGCACCTGGGATCTTTTTCTCCCCCTTCTGGTGTTCGTCCTATCACGTGTAAGTGGGTCTATAAAATTAAGACTCGCTCTGATGGATCCCTTGAGCGCTATAAAGCGCGTCTTGTGGCTCGTGGCTTTCAGCAGGAGCACGGCCGTGACTATGATGAGACTTTTGCTCCTGTGGCTCATATGACCACTGTGCGTACTCTTCTTGCTGTTGCTTCTGTTCGACGCTGGTCCGTGTCCCAGCTTGATGTTCAGAACGCTTTTCTTAATGGCGAGCTGAGTGAGGAGGTTTACATGCAGCCTCCTCCTGGGTATTCTGTTCCCGATGGGATGGTTTGTCGTCTTCGACGTTCTCTCTATGGCCTGAAACAGGCACCTCGTGCCTGGTTTGAGCGCTTTGCCTCTGTGGTGACTGCTGCTGGTTTCTCTCCTAGTTTTCATGATCCAGCGCTATTTGTTCACACTTCTCCTCGTGGACGCACTCTTCTCCTTCTCTATGTTGATGACATGATCATTACTGGTGATGATCCTGAGTATATTGCCTTTGTCAAGGCTCGTCTTCGTGATCAGTTTCTTATGACTGATCTTGGTCCTCTTCGCTATTTTCTTGGCATTGAGGTTTCTTCTACTTCTGATGGTTTTTACATCTCTCAGGAGAAGTATATTCAGGATCTCCTTACTCGTGCTGCTCTTATGGATGAGCGCACCGTCGACACTCCTATGGAGCTTAATGTTAAGCTTCGTCCTACTGATGGCGATCCTCTTTCTGATCCCACACGTTATCGCCATCTTGTTGGGAGTCTTGTTTATCTTGCCGTCACTCGTCCTGATATCTCTTATCCTGTTCATATTCTGAGTCAGTTTGTCTCAGCTCCTACCACTGTTCACTATAGTCATCTTCTCCGTGTCCTTCGTTATCTTCGTGGCACGATTACTCGTCGCCTTTTCTTCCCTCGCTCCAGCTCTCTCCAGCTCCAGTGCTACTCGGATGCTACGTGGGCGAGTGATCCTTCGGATCGTCGTTCACTTTCTGCTTACTGTGTGTTTCTTGGTGGTTCGCTTGTTGCTTGGAAGACGAAGAAACAGGTAGCGGTTTCTCGTTCGAGTACTGAGGCTGAGTTGCGGGCTATGGCTTCGTTGATTGCTGAGGTGACTTGGTTACGGTGGTTGCTTGCAGATTTTGGGGTCTCTGTTACGACACCCACTCCACTTTTGTGTGACAGTACAGGTGCTATCAGTATTGCACGTGATCCGGTCAAGCATGAGCTGACCAAGCATATTGGTGTTGATGCTTTTTATACACGTGCTCAGGTGCAGGATCAGGTTGTTGCGCTTCATTATGTGCCTTCAGATTTGCAGTTGGCGGATTTCTTTACAAAGGCACAAACCCGAGCGCAGCATGATTTTTTGCTCTCCAAACTCAGTGTTGTGGATCCACCATGAGTTTGAGGGGGGGTGTTAGAGTATATATTGTATATTTGTATTTTCCCCACCTGTTAGGGGGTTTCCTGCATATTGCACTTGTATGTACTACATATTGTGGCCTTAGGCCCTCAGGGAATACAATCAGTCTATTTCCCTAACATGAAGAAACATGTACTGATAGGTTACGTGTTCCGTGTACTTGGGAGTACTTTTGTGAAGGAAGTAATTGCCTGGATTAATCTCACCTACGGTAAATTGTCCTTAGGCTTAAACTGACTCAAAACAAAACGTTCTAAGGAACACCAAGGTCGACTTAGTTTTATTAGACTAGTCATAGTGGAGGTATTATAGGTAGCATCATGCATGTCATGTTGGTAAAAAGATGACGTGTCACTGCAATTAATGATAAGAGAGATGATGGTGATATCATAGGTAGATACCGTAACATAGCGGATTTCAAAACAAGAAGAGTGTATAACCTAATAAATGCATCGTTATATGATCATCCCAAAACATATGTTACTACCATTATGGAAATGATAATATAGACTAATATCATATGCATGATATTAGAGGTATTATACTCCCCACTATGGCTAATCTTATATCTCCTCATTATACTGCTCAATACAATCATCCTAGCTACCCGGCAGAATTTAGAGTCCATAGGCGTGCGTCGCTGCAGTCAGACAATTGAATATTGTGAGCTATGTATAATGAGAAGAGAAAACAAAACCGACTCCTCATTGAGGATCAGACTCGTAATAAAAATCAGGCTAGCTAAGAGCATCTCTAGCAGTACCCGCAAAACGCGAACCCGCAAAAGAGTTTTAAGGGTCGGGGAACGCGAGTTTTTGGCTAGAAACGAGGCGCGGCGGAGCAGAAACCGCAAAGCCGAACCGCAAAACAGGTTTGTTTTGCGGTTCGGCTTTGCGGTTTCTGCTCCGCCGCACCTCGTTCAGAAACTGCATATGAAAAACATGAAGTAGACATGAATATCAAAGTATGTCAAATTGCTCACAAATTCGACATTAATATAGCAAGTAATATAGTTTCTTGAATCAAAAGACGGCAATTAACATAGTTTCCCTTTGGTATGACCAAAAAATTGCTTCCAAAAGGCCATTCGCATCATCGAGAGACCCTACACCAAGCCACCACCATCACCATCACCATCACCTCCACCACCGCTAGCTTTTAGCATCGCTTGTTTCCTTCGATGCAATATCTCCTTCCTTGCGATGTCATGCCACTCCAAGGTGACTTCATCCATTTCACTTCGGTTCATCATCATGATCTTATTCTCCTCAGCCAAGAGCTTGGCCACGGACTTGTTCTGCTCCGCCGAGGCTCTTATAGCCTCAATCTCGGCCTTGCGTTTCCCTTCTTCACGGAGTAGTTCCCACTTTTCTTTCTTCTCTTGAGCTTTCTTCTCGGCCAATTGGTGCTTTGCCTCCAATGTCTTGGCCACCATGGTCTCATTGGATTTCACCATTTCGTCAAGCTTCTCTCTCAAGCTTTGTGCCTCAAGTTGCTTCGCCACTCTTTTCTTGGCTTTCTAGTTGCCTTCGGGCTTGTTCTTGTTCCTCCCACCTTGATCATCATCGGAGTCATCCTCAACACGTATTTCCCCTTTTTTTTGGTTCTTGGTCCCTCAACTTCCATTTCTCGCTATGTTGGAGAATTTTCCAACAATGATCAAGGACAAATGGCTTCTTCTTGGATGCGGGCATGTCCATGAACCTCTCTCTTGCAATGCGCTCCTACAATGGTTACATGTACCAATGGTGAACAATAGCAATGGTTACATATACCAACGGTGAACAATAGCAATGGTTATTTCACTCACCCAATCACCCTCTACGGTACCACTCGGAGGAGCATTAATCACTTGTTGCAAACATCCACTCCACCGGGAACATGTTGTTTTGATCGTTTCCCAACGGCCTTGTAGTGATCGAAAGTTCCGAGGCACCATTCGGCCATTGCGTGGCATGAGTTGGAAGAACTTGTCCTCCACTCTTTACCAATACCGATCCTTGGTTTGATCATTGCCGTGAGTTGCATCGAGAGAAATACTCTCCCAAGCACGGATCAATGTTTGGTCCTCCAAAACGGTGTAATTCGTACCTCTCCGGGAAAGTGTTGTCCCCTCCACCTCCTCGACCTCGTTGTCTTCTTCGCCCGCACCACCATCGACGCCACCGTCGGCCTCGTTGTAGCCGAAATTGCCGAGCAGAGAGTTGTTGATCTGAACCGACCCAAGCATGTCCATGAAAACTTGCGTGCTGCAATTTGGAAGAACAATTTCGGTAGTAGCAAGCATAATTTCACAAATAGGCGGCGGAGGGTGGTTTGTTCATACCTTTCGGTCCCGGAGACATTCGCGGGCGTAGGTTCGTCTGCAGCAGCGGCGGCGCTGACCCTGACCTTCCGCACGTGCGCCCTCTTCTTCGGAGCCGCGGCGGCGGCGGCGCCGGTAGCCGCAAGTAAGATTTGGGCCGCGCCTGCGGTCCCCAGTCTTCTCCGCTTCATCTGCGCCAATGGAGGAGCAGCGGCGGCGGCGGTGCCGAGCTCTGCCCGGCCAGCTGGATCTGTCGATGGCGTCGTCCCGACCGGGACGGTCACCAGGTACGGGTCGGAGGAGCTCATGGCAACGATGGGGCAGGGCGCACGATGGCCGGAGTGGGCTGAATCTTCCTTCGCGCCAACGATAGAAGAGGATGCGGATCAGTCTGCGGGCCAGTGAGGAAAACCTAGCTTTCACGGTTTCGAGGGCCGGATTCAAGGGGCCCCTCAAAATCTTTTGCGGGTCGGGTAGTTTTGAGGGTTCTACTCTTTGCGTTTTTAAGGATTCGAATCCGCATCCGGCGGTTATTTTGCGGGTTTGCGCGTTTTGCGGGTACTGCTAGAGATGCTCTAAGAGTCGACTTTGTTGCAGCTCTACCATATCACATCTAATTTGAACTCTTTATATGATGTTGATTAATGTCGGAGACATCATGTATGTGTCGACTGTTTCATTTGTCGACTCTAAATAATGTGAAGGGGCCTAAAAATCAAAGTCCTCTGGATTACATCAGTCAATCAGTTGATTAATCAGTGCGTGAATAAAACTGTTTCCCTAGTTCATCGTCGTAATAAACTCAGGTGGACTTTGGAGAAAAAGAGACGCACGAGGCTGAGGCGCGCGCTCATTAGCCAGGACTTTCAGTGAGAAATATCGTCGTGGTGCGTGCTAGATTAAGCGGAAATCAATGCACGTGCTCATCACCAACCAATGTACGTGCACACTGGAAATCAGAGTCAAAGATATGATGAATCTGTGACATCAGTCTACTCCCGATTAACCTATGTTTATGTACGTCTCATCGGTCGTTCGTTCCTCTCGATTTCATGACGCGTGCGTGCGTGCATTCACAAAAATTTACGGAAAAAATGTATGGCGATAACCTTGCACACGTGCACAGAAATTTACAGCTTTGACACTAGTCGAAACTTCGATCGGAAAGTTCATTCGGAGGACGAGCTTGAGAGAAACTGTTTTTTGAAGAAAAAATTAAATCGACATTTTAAACTTTCAAAAATGTAAACAAATCTAGACGTTGACAATGCCGTATTCTACTATTATGCAAATTTTAACCCGTAATAGCTTGTATTCCGGTCTAAAAAATGAAAATCCTGACAAATCTAATTCTTTTTGAATTTTGCACTGTTCACATCTCAGATCAAGAAATTTGTTATTTTTACACAGACCAAAATACAGAATATGTTGCATTGATTTTTTTTTGCATAGCGGTAAAAATAATCATGTTCCACTTCTAAGATTTTTCACCTTTTTTCGAAACTTAAAATGTCGTTTTTTTAAAGAGCTCCATGGAGCTCGTCCTCCAAATCACCGCACTCTCACTTTGATGCACTGCTTTGTTTCAAGACATCTCATGTATCTTTGTTGGCTGTTTATTTAAATTAGGGTCACCTAGAAGCACATGCTCTCTATATCTAAAACACCAACTCTTGGATGGGTGATGTTCGTATGATCGAATTCCAGAGGAAATGGTGGGTTTATATCGGACCACATTGGAATTTAGGGCATCTCCAATGAGTCACCATAAACAAAACATGAAAAGTGTATGTTGTTTTGATTTGTTTGGGGTGCGGGGCGAACATGCCACATGTATATGTCCGCCACTGGTCCGTTTGGGGTGGATACTCCACCCGACGGCAGCACCCATTTGGTCCTGGGCTTGCAATTTTTTTTGCCAATTTTATCTATTTTGGCCATTTTAAACGACATAGTCAACAATTAATTAAACTAAAATAGTTCACAATAATCAGACAACATACTTCACAATTAAATTCTACATAGTTCAAACAATCAGATAAAATGAGACGAGATGACTAGTTATTTCCTATATGAACCAACATATGCTCAATCAAATCATTCTGAAGATGACTGTGAGTTACCCGATCACGGATCTCATGATGCACATGGAGGAACTGCTGAAATCACAAGTTGGAATATGCTTATAGCCACCACCCTATCGCCTGGAGCGCTATTACCGCTGGCGGGCGGTTTATCGTGCACGTCACTGGTGATACACGTACCGCTGGCGGACGTCCCCGGGTGCACGCCAGCGGTAGTATCAGGCAGATGCGAGGAGGCGGGGCTAACTACCGCTGGCGGACGGCTTCAGGGCCCGCCAGCGGTACTAAACGTACCGCTGGCGGACGGATTGGTGTGCCCGCCAGCAGTAGTTGGCTCGGCTGGATTCGAAAACGACCAACATACTGCTGGTGGGCACGCCAAACCGTCCGCCAGGGATACCTGACATACCGCTGGCAGACATGGTATGTCGTCCGCCAGTGGTAAGTTGGGAAAAGTCATTTTTAACACTTAGAAAAAGAAAAATAATATTTATAAAAAGAATTTGAAAACTCCGTTCAGAATCATCGCTTCCTATACAAATATATACCTATGTGTTGAATATGAGAAATTTATCGCAAACTATGTTGTGAAATTGCTTATATATGTTTATACATGATAGACCTTTTTGTGAAGAACATTTTTGAACAATTTGTCCAAAATCAAGTTTATCATTTTTCATAACAACTAGTACACATAAATGGCCACCATGACTATTCATCGAAAGAGGTCAATTTTTTTAAAACTATCGATATTTCTGTGATATAACCACTAGTTGTGAACCTTAAAATGAGTTTTAAAAAAAATTCAGACCAAACTATCAAGCACTTGTAGTTCAAATTTGTATTAATTTCATAAAATCAACATAAACTCATTTAACTAGACAAAATTATATAGAAATCAAGAAAATTTCTAATACTTGGGGATTATCTATCAAATGTGGACTACTCTTTGTGATATTTAGATGGGTGCCATTTTGCACCATATTTTTTGTACTTAGTTCACAAAAACGTCAATTTTTGCACTTAGAAAAAGGAAAATGATATTTGACAACTCAATTTGGCACCATTATTTCCCATACCAATATATACATTTAATCATTAAAATGATATTGACCAAAACCTATCATTTTAACAACCTATGCCATGAATATGGTCATAACTATTTAAAATATATTGCCTAAACTATTTTTCTAAAAATAATAAAATAGAAAAAAAGGAAGCAAACCGGCCAGCCCACACCCCATCGCGCTAGCCAACAGGCCCAGCCCACCATCTCACCATAATCCCCTAGCGACACCAACCCCGGCCCCTGTCCCCCCTGCCTTCATCGACCGCCGCCACACCCCATCGCGCACGCACCGCGCCGAGCGCCGCTCTCCCTCGGCGCCGCCTCCCCCCTCGTCTCCCGCACGCACCGCGCCGGAGCGCCGCTCTCCCTCGGCGCCGCCTCCCCGTGGCGGCCCTGGCGCTCGAGCTTCGGCGCCGCCTCCGCATCCTTGCGCAGCGCGGCCACAGCGACATCGCTCGTCGCCTCCCGTGGCGGCCCTCGCGCTCAAGCTTCGGCGCCGCCTGCGCCTCCTTGCGGAGCGCGGCCGCATCGCCATCGCTTTGTGCTAATTATGCTTGTCCTACTAATAATGGTTGTTCTAATTTCCTTATATGTTGTGCTAATTATGCTTGTCCTACTAATTATGGTGGTGGTTGTGATGAATTTGTCGAAACATTATCGACATAAGTTTGATGAATTTGTGATATGAAATGTTTACAGGTACCCCGAGAGGCCCTTGAGATTGCCGGAATATTGATTAATTTCCATTCCGGCAAATTCGGGTACTCCATATGTCTTATTTTTAGCAAAGGTCATGCCGAAATTTTCAGTGAATTTTGGTATGACTTTGGCTAAAAATAGGACATATTTTCTATAAATTTGAATAGTATATGCATGAATACTTTTGTCTAGTTCATATACAGTTTATGTTATTTTACATCATGGTGTCTTTTTAATATATGCAATGTTCCTCTGGTATTAGGTTGTTTGAATGGATCGTGTGTGCGTCAAGTGTGGCGACAAGAGGCTTAGTGAATGTCGGCAGGTGGTTCAGCGCCCTCAGTTTACCATTCCGAAGGGTCCATCCATGTTATTCTACATAGCATGCTATTCTACATAGAGTTGCCACAAAGCTTCTTATCTAAGACGGTATACATCGTATCCAACATTGTGCCTAGTTTAGTTGTTCTTAATTCATCCGAACTATAGAAGTGACTAATTCTGTTTTAATTTTTTCTCAACGCATCCCCTGCCTCGCAAGGCGTGAAGTCCTAAAGCATGTCAATATAGGCATAGACGAGGAGACCACATCTGTGGTGGAGCTAACCATGTACTCAACTGGACATGTCTACAACATTCCTATCAGAAATGAAGGAGATTATACCTTTTTCGAGGGCCCTCACTGGAGAGAAATGGCGGAGGCGGAAGGGTTTCAAGGTGGCCATGGAGAGCAAATTTGGCTCTCTTTTGATGCGGTTTTTAAATTCACGGTGAGGGGGTACACCACCGGTGAACCGACGCCCCAGAACTAAATGACAACGGTGCGTTGCCTGACTATTTAATTTAATTAACTAGCATGCCTATCTCTAGTTTCAAAGTCGTTGAACTTGAGTGACATGTGTGAACTCCTTTTTACCGTCTTTTGATATGCCGATGATTAAACTGTTGTGACACCGTGTGATTCAGGGGTGACGTTAGTGAGATTTGTGATATGCATGAATACACATTTTTTGCATCTCAGTGGATCTCACTAACGCCATCCCTGAATTTGTGTGTCCTGTCTAAGTATGAGGCATGCTTTTCAGTTGACCCTACTTCATTTCTAGAATGCCGATGATTAAAATCATGTGGCACTATGTAATCCAGAGGCGGGGTTAGTGAGACTTGTAATATGCACGAGTACAAATCTTCTGCAACGTACTGGATCTCACTAACCCCGTCTCGGAATTTGTGTGTCCAGTCTAAGTATGAGACATGCTTTTCAGCATAATTTTTTTTGAATCTTGTTTATAGTTTTGTATTCTGTAGAATGCTGATGATTAAAATGTTGTGATACAATGTGATCCAGGGCCGGGGCTAGCGAGCCTTGTGATATGCACGAGTACACACATCTCGTGTATCCTACTTGGCTCGCTGGCTCCGTACCTGAAGCCTGTGCGTCACTTGTAAGTATGAGGCATCATTCTTGTTTATAGTTTTGTATTCTCTAAAATACCGATGATTAAAATGTTGTGACCCACTACGTGATACCCTCAAACTTCGTTGAGCCTTGTGATATGCACAAGTATAAGCTGTGTGCATCCTACTTGGCTCAACAAAGTTTTGAGGGTTGCTTGTGTGTGTCCGACCTAAATATGAGGCACAAATCCGAATCATTTCCGTTTGCTTCGATCTTTCTTATAACTCTTGCTTTTATTTTTTTCTAATAACTATTGCTTTTCTTTGAATAATTTATCTACGTCTTGTGTGTGTCCAATCTAAGTATGAGGCATGCATGCTTTTGAGTTTATCCTACTTTATTTTTTTACAATGCCGATGATTAAAATGAGGTGACACTATGTTATTCAGGGGTGGTGTAAGTGAAACTTGTAATATGCAAGAATATAGAGATTCTGCATCCTACTGGTTTCGCTTACTCTGTCCCTGAATTTGTGTGTCCAATCTAGTATATGAGGCATATTTCTGCACGACATGTGAACAATTTAGTTGCTTAACATTTTTATTTGTCTTTTGTGTATACAGATGAAGAAGTGGGAGAGCAAGAACCGGATGATCGAAAATCAACTTCATCACGCCCTCTCTTAGACATTGCAGTTCTCTATCTTCTATGTGATTTTAGTCTACATAAGTAGTTGCTTTTAAAACTTTGTGATTTATCCTATCGAGAAAAACGAGATGTATTCGTACGTGTGTGACAACTTTTGTTAACTTGGCTATTATGATTTGTAATGCATGTGATGAACCAACAATTTGGTCATCTGTATGTGGAATTGTCTATATTCCTGTTGTTTTGGTCGCCTGTGTTTGAATATACTGTATTTATACTGGTTATACTGCTGGAATACGATTTTCCAGAAAAAAAATAATATCACGAAATAATACCGCAGGCAGGCGTGGTGGCTTATAGCTGGCGTGGACGCCTTGCCCGCCAGCGATGTCTCACCTACTGCTGGCGTGCGCCAGTGTTGCCCGCCAGCGGTAACAACCCTTACCGCTGGCGGACGGCCCGCCCGACATCGGTATTTGTTACCACTGACGTAGTCATCGCTGGTGGGCGCGCGCCCGCCGGCCGTAGACATTTTTTGTCCGCCGGCGGTAGGGTTTTTCCTACTAGTGAATGTTGATGGTTTAGGCGCAAGCTCAATCAGTTCACCCTGATATTTCCCACCCTTGGTAAAAGAGGCTACCACCACGCTCATACTCAACTATCATGTTGCACATGATGATACTAATAGTCATCACCTTACACATCGTCATTGCGGAGGTTATATAAATATTTATTTAATAACTGCTTCTACATGTGGTTTGACAAAAGTCGATGCGTTGCTTAATTATGTATGGAACATTGAAGCCCCAATCGAGAATCGGCGCCCAACTGCTCTTTTTTGTGACATATTCAAATGAGTGAAGCTCTTTGTATAAACACATTCTCAATATATATTGCCTAATATATAAGTTTTTTTGGTAATGGATATTTGTATCTATATATTTAGGACTATATGAGGTTATATTACGGTTTAAAATATTAGTTTCACATGTGACTATATATTTCACGCATATATGTCTAGAAGAGTGAAGAACGCATGTACACAAGTACCTGGTTAGCATGAGATGTGTACCCGTAGCAACACACACATGCAATCATCTAGTTTTCGTTCAAGAAGATCATACATATTTGAAAGACCTTGTTACCTGCTGTATATCCTTTTTGTTTGCATGGGTATTGCAAATGGTCACATTTTCTAATCCCAAATGTACAGGTGTGTATTTCAAGACATCTATGATATTTTTTCTAGATCTTTAGAACATGTTTTTGCTCGACCCAATGCAGTTGCGGCGCTCTTGGTCCGTGAGGGTCGTGACGCGCCTGCGGCGTCCAGTACTTGTGGACGCATGCTGTGCCGCCGCCTCCCCGGCAACGTCGGGGGCACGCTTCTCATCACACGCGTGCGGGGCATGAACGGGATGCTCACCCGGCACCACCCGGCTTGACAAGATCCCCCATTCGTCGCAATCAGGCATGAGGGCGATGACGTCGTCGAGATTCCATCGACATGGAGGGGAAGGACGCCCACCTGGCACTATGGGAAACCGTCAAAACGCCGACGGCCGTCCTGTACGCCGACGGCCAAATGTCGGGGCCGTCGGCGTACAGCACGGGCTTGGGCAGACGACGAACAGGCCGTCGGCGTACGAAGCGCCGTCGGCGTAGAATTACGTCCCCGACGGCTGCCGTCGGCGTTCTAAATCCCGTCGGCGTACAAAGGGCGGCATAACGCGAACCGTCCAGCGTCGTTGATACGCCAACGGTACTGCCGTCGGCGTACACGCGATAAAAACACCGACGGCTGCCGTCGGCGTTTAGTAGTTTTATTTATTTTCGTATATAATATTCATTTCTTTATTTCTCTATATAATATTTAATATAGTTGTAATTTATATATATTGGACCTATAATTGCCCTCTCAATTTCAGTATCCCACCCCCGTAAAATAACGGTTTGAGTTTTCCGGAACCCAACCCTACAACATATACATGTAAAACAAATAAAAAAAATTCCTGGCTATCTAGAGAGAAAGTGATGCCGGTGATGTCGGTCATACCTAGGAGTAGATTCTTGCACATTTACAACACACAACACACTTTTCTACATATGGTATGTCACAACCTAGGTTTGGGTAGGGTTCCGACGCTCCGGGGCCCCGTTTCGGTGAAACCCTGAATCCGCTGGAAAAACCCTAACGTTTCCGTCTACCCCCATAGACGTGCGTCGAAAGGGGGTAGCCCAGTGGACTTTTTTGCTTGGTTGTGTTATGTTAGGCCATAGGAACATGAGAAACCAAAGTCTACCCCAAATCGACACACGATTCCATCCGGTTCGCCCGAAAGGGGAGAATTGGCGGGAAACAGGCGCTCGAAAGAAACACACGAAGGAAACACACGATCCGTGTGCTTCTTCCTGATCCAACGGCTCACCAGCGCTCGAAAGAAACACACCGCTGATCCAACGGCTCAGAAGCACACGAAGGAAACACACGATCCGTGTGCTTCTTCCTGATTGGGCATACTACAGCTCAGAAGCCCATTTCTCACTATATATATGTAGTCATGGCCTCCATTGGCATAGCACATCTAAACTAATATCTGATCCCTCATCACTCTCCCGTGGCGTCACCACCGCGTGTACCGTCCGCCATGCCAAGGTGCTGCCCTCTCCCTCCCCTACGTACCTAGGTTGCATGCACCTTAGTTGTTTGATCAAATTCCCCACTCATTTTTTCAGATCTCGGCGGGAATCGATGATGACCACCGGCCATTTGTTGGACACGGGCAGTGTCCGGGACTGGGCTCCGCCGGGCTGGCACTGGGAGGTGTCTTCCGGGACGCGTAGTTTGGTGAGGAATCCGGGTGACGTCGTCGACCCGGATCTTGTTTGGTGGCCGTCGCGTGGGCCAGCCTCGGTGCAGAGGCCGCCGGCCCCCGAGGTGGAGGTGCGTCGCCGTATCAGAGAGGAGGACGAGCACGTCCGTCGCTACCTGGTTAGGTTGGATACGCAAGCGGTGCATGACAATATGTGGTATACACTTCATAGGGATCCTCCTCATGTGAGTATTGTCCTACTGATGGTTCCTTATCTTTGGGTGCAAGCCGCCGGCCGCTCAGCACCTCGCGGCTTAGGACCCGGCAAAAGTTAGTTACATTATTCGTGATGTATTATGGATTAAATAAAGATGTAGACTGTTCTATTATAAGCACATTCCTACTAGTGCAAGTTTGTTGTCATTCGTCTATGTACCCAAGTTTGTTGTCATTCGTCTATATACCCAAGTTTGTTCTATTTTAGTTGCTACTACTCCGTTTCGATTAATTTTGATAAAGTTGGTTTCACAAGCCCCAATGGACTAACCTAACACAAATAAAGTCTAGTTTAGTTTTCTTATGTTCCATGGTAACGTGACAAGCCCCAATGGACTAACCTATCACAAAAACCCTAACGTTTCCGTCTACCCCCATAGACGTGCGTCGAAACGGGGTAGCCCAGTGGACTTTTTTGCTTGGTTGTGTTATGTTAGGAAACACACGATCCGTGTGCTTCTGCCTGATCCAAGGGCTCACAAGCGTTCGAAAGAAACACACCGCTGATCCAACGGCTCACAAGCACTGGAAGGAAGCACACGATCTGTGTGCTTCTGCCTGATCCAAGGGCTCACGAGCGCTCGAAAGAAACACACTGCTGATCCAACGGCTCACAAGCACTGGAAGGAAACACATGATCCGTGTGCTTCTGCCTGATCCAAGGGCTCACGAGCGCTCGAAAGAAACACACCGCTGATCCAACGGCTCACAAGCACTGGAAGGAAACACACGACGCCTATAAATAGGCCACTCCTCAGACAGGTTACTCACTCACACAAAACATTCCAGCTCACTCGGAGAGACATCTTTGGGCAACCAGCGGCAAGACGTCTGTGATGACCTGCGACCGTACCAAACGGTTGCAGATAATCATAGACGTCTTGCCGGACGGTTGTAGATCATCAGAGACGTCTTACCGCTGCTTGGATCGAAGTGGCGCTCAAACCGTGTGTCTTGTTTCAGCTATATTTAGACATTCCACACAAATTATCCGGATTTACCCAGCTACGTCCCACCCTGCATGTGATATCGCAGCCACGGTGGGATTGTAGCTGGGTGAAACCGTATGATTTGTTCATTTATGCGTTTAGTCGCAATGTATTTTATCTTGTGTTTTGGGCATCTTTGGGCAACCAGCGGTAGGACGTCTTTTCTGTTCTCTCAGTTTCGGTATCCCACCCGCATAAAATAACGGTTTGAGTTTTCCGGTATCCCACCCGCAGGTTGACAACAATCTAAAGCAACAAATTTCAGATTTTGTTGTGAAATCCTCTCACCTTTGAACTACTTTTCGCATTGATATTAAACAAACCATGTAAATTACAGTGACAACATAAATTACACAGAGAACATTCTTGAACCGCCGATACATAATTGACTAACAAACAAGTAAACATGCATGTAGAACAAATTACAACAATCACGAACAACTAATAAATTTCCAGTCCACCTCCTCCGGCCGCCCCCGTTCACCTCCAGTCCACCTCCTCCGGCCCCCGACGCCACCACCTCCAGTCCACCTCCTCCGGCCGCCCCCAACGCCACCACCTCCTCCGGCCGCCCCCAACGCCACCACAGCAGGAGCGCCTCACCTCAAGCTCTCCCAGCCACCACAGCAGGAGCGCCTCGCCTCGGAGCGTGCCCCCTCCCCGAGCGCGGTCTCGCGCCGCCCCAACCCGCACTGCCCGTGGCAGCCCATCACCCGCCTCTTCTCCGCCGCCCGCCTGCGCCCGTGCTGCCTCGCCTCCGCTGCCCCCCCTTGCTGGACCGGCGTCAGGACGACGCGGCGCCCGGTGCTGGCCTTCGCCGGAGCCGTATCTTCAACTCAGCCCGACCACAAGGTAACCACCACTACTTCTTCTTCTGGTGTGCTTTAGAGTTAGGGTTAGCTTCTTGCTGTTGCAATTTAGCTTCGGTCCAGCTGCAAAAACAGTTAGTCCTTAGGCTAGGATTTCGTTCTGATGTGTGGTTGAAATGCTAAGATTTATTAGATTAGAACAAATGCAGGAAAAGCTCTAGGAAATTGTTGTCAATGGCTGCAAGCAGTGCTTCCTGAAGATTACAACTGAATTTTGAATTGTTGCTGCGTTCTTTAGACAGTGGAAAAAACGTACTGCACACTTACTTTAGACCATATGGTGCAAATTTGGCAAGGAATTTCGGAACCATATGTATCACTTTAAACAGCCTTCCGTTAGCACTTTAATGTCATTGGTGTCATATTTAATTATGCTCTATCCATTCTGATTTGCATGTATGTGCAAGTCCATTTTTCTCGAAAGTAGCCGGAGCTGCTATTTTATTGCCAATAGGAGGAAATGCCTCATATAAGAAAAACAGAGATTTAATTTACAGAGCATTAGACATATATACTATGAATAAGGTGCATGTATCATTTGTTGTCTGACTGCCTAGGTGAATAACTGCTATGCATTTGAGGATTGAACTGAATGCTTAGATCTATTCCTGCAGGTGATTGACCAAGATGAGCCAAGGCAAGGAATCATCGGCCTCCTTGGTGAAGAAGATGCGCCAGAAGAAAGTTAGTAAAAGTGGAAGAGAACATATTCCGAACCCGCGTTACCTGTCTGACAGTGGTGAGAGTAGAGGTGATGATGCAATTCTTAATTTGTTCATGTCTTTATGCTTAATTGTTCACCCTTTCTCAATGCAGGTGAGGGTGGAGATGCTGGAGGAGGGGGAGGTGCCGATGCTCCAGTTCCTCCGAGGGGACGAGGTGCAGGACGAGGACGAGGGCGAGGTGGAGGACGAGGGCGAGGTGAGGGAGGACGAGGGCGAGGTGGGGGCGACGTGTCTTCGGACATACCCTCTACGGGCCCCTCCACGGACGTGGGGACGGGCCCCTCCACGGACTTGGAGGCGGGGTCCTCCGCGCCGCCGAAGAAGCCAAGGATTCGAGGGGAATCCCAGGTCCCTGATGAGGACAAGGAACCTGCTACCGAGGAGGCGAAGATCCTCATTACGCCTAATGGGAAAGAGTAAGTGACTATATATACTAATTTTGAACATGGTAACTTCATTGTGGTCAGGACAATTTGACATGTACTAATGTTTCATTATTGTGCAGCAACTGGATACATCCTGCGGGAGCCCGTGTGCCTAACACCCTGATTGGAGCTTTGATTAGGAAGTTTTGGCCGGGCTTGTACAGTACCGTCCCCAACGGCGCGACGAAGCTAGCCACCCATTGGGTAGACTATCAGGCCGCCAATTACGCGAGCGGCGGGAAATGTTCTGACGCCGTGATCAACAAGTTTTGGGTAAGTTGAACTTTTCGAATTTCGTTCATACTTGATGTCCCCACCATGCTCTCACAATTTGTTTTTTGTGCATGATTAAAGAGGTTCTATAGGGTACTTCCTGAGCAGCGGGCCGATGCGGACAGGACTTTGGAGGGGGCTTGTAGGAAGTTGACACGACAGCAGTTCTACAATGCAAAGCATACCATCATCAATCATTTCAGTACTGAGACGTTACACAAGAAGGCGGTGAAGCATGAGATTGTGGAGAACCCACTTGAGGTGACCGTAGATGACTACATGGCGGTAAGTAGATTGTTAATGAGATTACATGTTGCTGCTAGGTTGCAATTGCATTATCCGTTCTTCACATGAGTATTGTTTTTTCAGTTTAAGCCCTCATGGGCCTATGGCAAGGATGACGCGTGGAGGGCGTTGGTGTCTAGGTGGGCTGGGGAGGACCCCGAGTTCAAGGCCTTGAGCGAGCGAAACAGGTTAAACCGCGGGAGCGGGGGGACACATCGTGCGGGTGCCCGCAACCATGATCGCTTCAAGGCAAAGCTGGTATATATATACATGAAACAATCTTCATTTATTTCCCCTCATGTTCCTACTTGATACGCATGACACTTCTTTGGCATTGCAGGAGGCCGATCTCGGGGAGCCTCTTACGGACATGCAAACATGGGAGAGGATGAAGAAGCCCAATTTTTCTGAGCCTCAGCCCTCGCAGCCCGATTACTTCGGCACTGCCAAGGAGGGGATAAAGGCATACGTCAGACGTTCCAGGGTATAAATCCGTTTGTGGACAACCCTCTTCGGCATGACACCGATGAGAGAGCGGTGGTCCTTGCCGGGAACGGTTGGGAGCATGGCCGTCCTCTCATGCTTAGTGCGGTACTCACGCGTACTCCTGAGTTGGGCCTCTCGCGTGTCAAGGCTACCCTCACCGCCGACGACCCTCCCGTCCTGCCTCGTCGGCCTTCCCGAGCTCGCCCCGATGTAAGTTTTTCTCAATTTCATTCTCTTTCCGACATTCGTTCCTAGCTAAGTGGCTAAGTTGACGAGATGCGTTCCCTTTTAAAACTGTAGGCTGATTTCGAGGCGGCCTTCGATGCCGCTTACGCGGACTATGAGAGACAGTATCAGTTGTGGGTACAGAAGAGCCAGGAGTATGAGGAGTGGAATGAGTTGAAGGATGCTGTAAGTTTCAACTTTTGTATTTGCAAAATATGACAAGTCCCATTTCCTCTAGTTTGAACCTTCTTTTTCTACAACTCCTGACATCTAAACTATCTTGTAGGCTACCGAGAAGTTTTTTGCCACTGGAGAGCGGGAGGCGCTGCCTACGCGTCCACCTAGGCCGGGGATCCCGCCCGTCGGCCCAACGAGGGAGTCGGTCGCTCGCACATACAAGCAAGCGACACCGGTAAGTTATTTGCCAAACAAATTGTTACCGCCATGCTGTGCTTTCCAAGTTGCTAACTTGGACTCAAACATGTAGGGATCGAGTTGCTCGAGGAATGCACCCATTGATCCTGCTTTTGCCTCGCCGACTTCGACGCGCGCGCTCGTGGTGCATGGCACTGGTGGTGCCTCGCCGGGTTCGTCGCGTGAGACCACACAGTCCCGTGGCTCTCCGGATTCCCTGTGTGGTTCGACTGGCCCACGCGGTCGGTCGCCTATTTTCACGCGGTCAGAGATAGGTGGCTCGACCTCTCACGAGATGTAGGATTAGTTCGGGTGTTCCGGGTGTCAATTCGAACTATGTTTCTGTCATTTTGAGTTTGTATGAATGCTTGTATGAATTCGAATCATGTTTGTGTCATTTTGGATATATATGTGATGTTTTATGTGATGTTTCTGTCGTGTTTTATAATTTGTGCAATTTTAATTGTATTTAAAATGCGCCAGAAACCAGCAGCAACAAGCAGCTAAAATTGGAAATTATGGTCAAGGATAATGCCGTCGGCGTAGAGAACTTCCCAGGCGCACAGGGTGCTGCCACGTCATCTAAAATGGACCAAATGGTCACGAATACGCCGACGGCTTTACCGTCGGCGTATGCCACGTCCCAGACGCACCAGCTCGCTCCACGTGGCACTCTAGGCCGACGGCACTGCCGTCGGCGTATGGGTGGAGCAGACGGAGACGGACGGCTTCCGTTTTTGGGTCCCACAGCGGCTACGCCGACGGTTACGTATACGCCGACGGTTATTTGTATACGCCGACGAGCTTCTACGCCGACGGACATACGCCGACGGCCGCCGTCGGCCTAGGCCTACGCCGACGGCAAACGTGCCTACCCGACGGCTTCTGGCCGTCGGCGTATCGTGGGTTTCCCGTAGTGGGGAGACCCACGTAGTCTCGGGTGCCGCCGCAATGGTCGTTCACATGGATGGGGAGTACCCCGGGGTTCAGAACGGACTTGGGCCCTATGAAGAGCCGGGTGCGATCGTCCAACCCCTGGTACTCAACGTAACATATTTGTGGAGGACCCGTGCACTATGTGATGCATGCCTAATATTTTCCATGTCTTACTTAGCTTGAAAGAGGATGTAATGATTAAAATGTATATGTTCCTCTATTTTAAATTTCAATTCCAAAATACCCCACTTGGCTTGATGGTTTTACACAAAAGGTAAAAAAGAGTAGATTTTCTGTCGATAAATGGGTGAAATATTAGCTGATGATGGGCTGGGCGTGCCAACAAATCATAACAGGTCGCTAATTTCGTAAAGGTTATTGACTTCTTGTCAAAGCACACATAAGATGCGTGAAAAGCAGTCGGCAAACGCTTGCGCAATAAGCATGATGCCAAGGTTAAAGATCCTGCATGATTAGATGGGAGATGATACAATCGATCACCAAGATCTGTTAAAAGTAACCAAAGTGGTATAGACTTTTGAACAAAGTACGCCACATTTGGGCAAGAGCCTGCTCCAATTTGGAGATTAGCCTATAGAAAAAATGCATTTTAAAACCGCCACACTTCCACCCACCGCAACAATCTGTGTTAATCTTACACTCTCCGTCCGGCTATGGTCAGCGTAACACTGAATTAATGAATTTCCATATACCGATAAAACTGAAGCAAAACCCAACCAAGCTAATTGTTACTGAACCTACTGTACACAACAACTCTTACTGAGCATAACACCGAATCTCATATTCAGTAAAAACACGCCGTTCGGCCAAAGCTAATTTCCTTACGGAAGCTACGTTGCCGTTGTACATATAAAAATACCCTGAACATCACAATGTAACTACTACAGCAACAATGGCAGTAAGCTACTGTACTGCAAGAAGGAAAGCAAATCCACCGGTTTTGATCGCTGGCTCCTCCGCACGAACCTATCAAGTTGGGGGCAGCACGTGGTGGTAGCGGCCGTTCCCTCGGCCGGCGCCGAAGAGAGCGACTGCGAGCGCAACGTCCATCGCAGCTACAGAGAAGACCGTTGCAGCGATGATCCCGACGCGTACCTTCCTCCAGAGATCCGCGCGGCGCGTGCGGAGGGCGGCAGCGTTGAGCTTGGCGTCAGCGACCTCGACGAGCGTGGTGAGGAGGCGCTTCGAGCGAGGGCTGGGGCCACGGGCGCCGCCCAGCTCGGCGAGGACGTGCTCCATCTCCGTGAGCTGGGGACCGTCGGCGTCGGCGGTGGAATCTCCGGGCGCTCCGACCTGCATGAAAGAAAAAGGACGGGCCTTTTTTTCAGTGTATTTGGAACTTGCAGTCACAACAGGTTACACAATGAATTCAAGCGGCAACCGTGAGGCTGCACGAATTCTAATTGATCAGCATTTGGCACTCTTGGGCACTCGAGTACGGAGCCTTGTCCCAAATTCCAGTCATCACCGAAGCATCCCTAAATTCCTACGGCGAACCTAACTGAACACTAAGCACATGCAAATCGAACTCCAACTGACTGGAATTAGGATTTCAGGAGCCCCAATCAATCGGAGCAGCACAAATCATAATCGATCGGGAAGCCTCAAAATCACCTGAGTGAAGACGGAATCAGCGGAATCGTCCATGTTGCCAGACGGAGAAGCGGAGACTGCGGTGGAGGAGGAGGCGTCGTCGGGGTCGGGGAGGTCGAGCAGCGGCGCAAGGTCGGAGACGCCCCCGGGTGCGAGCACCGGCTGCAGCTTGGAGACGGGGGTAGGGAAGGCGGAGTCGTTATCGTAGTCCAGATATTTCGCCACCTCCTGGTGAGGCGATGTAGGTCGGTGCAAGGGGTAGACGTGTTAATCATGAGTTACAATTTGACTTGCAACCGAGAACTGATGACGTCACTGAATGAGAATTAAGTTAATTCTCATTCGATTAAGCGTTAAAAGAGACCCTTTTTACAATCATTTGTGATCAATTCCTGACACGCAGTCTGGAACTGACTAGCATAGGAGACCATTAGAGTTACATTTACCTAATTGCCCTAAGCTATGCGCTACCACGTTGCTCACCCGATCCACCTTCCGGACTGCAATTTCCTAAAAGACCTTCTATAGCTCCTGTCCTTCAGCATATAAACAACAGGATGACAAGCGATCTTGCGAAGACGACGATAGAATCTGCACCACACGCATGCCATCAGACTCAAGGATCGCAGACCATTTTCGGAGGTCTATCAAATGTTTGAGCCCCTGCAAGCAAGCGAGAACTTCTGCTTCTTCGGCACTTACACAAAAATAAAAGCAAAAATTAGATTGGATAGAATATGGCTTTTGTTGCAGCATCTTCAATGCTCAGACCGTATGTGTCATGGGCAACGAGACAGAAGCATTAGCAATGTGTGCCATGGACCAGAAATGGACCTCTAATTGGGTACAATACTACTGAGGCAGAATCAGACTCCCTAGAAGTCACTCATTAATGTTTGGGTGAGGAACAAATGTGAATGAGGCAACACTGATATATGCAGATTGTATTTCCATTGTAAGCTTAATTGGAAAGGTTGAGTAATTTATTGTATGAGAGAAATTAATGTATAGCTGCTCATCTAATAGTTAGGACCTATGTAATTTAAAAATATTTTGATAATTGGGTCGATGAACCCCCTAATTTTATTTGCAAACTCTTGTGGACGATGGAAATATCATCTGAAATTAATAAACCTAGCCATGATGGTGAGTAGAATCTGAGCCGTATGAAAAAATATGAGTAATTCGGATACACCGGGTAGTATGAACAGTCCATAATTATAGAAGTGATTAGAGGAGGATGAGTGCAATAAGTTTTGACAACCAATTGGGTTGATCATAAAATTGCGTAAAAAAAATTTTACGCAATTTTATGATCAACCCAATTGGTTGTCAAAACTTATTGCACTCATCCTCCTCTAATCACTTCTATAATTATGGACTGTTCATACTACCCGGTGTATCCGAATTACTCATATTGGCTTCATCTTGTATATATGGTTGTTTATTCTTATAATTTTTTTACATGATAATGTTTAGATAGGTTCTTCATGTTATGCTTGAGATGTGTAGCCCCAGCATTTTCAAAGGATCCCTAGGTGATAAATAGTCCCCGTACTCCATAGACTCTCACTTGAATGAAACTAAGGGGATATCATAAGTGCAGCAAGATTAGCTAGGAGGGTCTAGGGTCGGATTTGAGAAGAGTATGGTTGGGACTGACATTGAGTGAGAGTGTCTAGGGGTCGGATCCGGGATGCCGAATATGGCTCAGATGTTCTACCAAGTCTTCCTCGACGCCTCCCTAACATAGGACTAAGTCATTCTCTAATGTGGCAGACGAAGCTATTCAAAACACCTCTTTGTGTCAATGTTTGATAGTGACTACGTGTGAAGAGATACCTCTACTTTGTCAGTATTTCTACGACAACAACACAACTCAAATAAATTATAGAGATATAATTGAACATTTCAATTTGTAGACATATGATACTTTTCAATAGAAGTTGAGCTTAGTTTGTTTACTCCTTTAGCATTTTACATCTGATATATCGTAAGAAATTAACATATTGAGGTTTATATTGAATTAAAATGATTTACTTGTTTAATTTTTTATTTTATAAGGCTCAATTTACATTGGGGTCTTAAATTTCTAGATAAGGCCTTGATTTGTGGTGATCATTTGCCTCACCAGCTCCCCTTGTTTACACGATGCACCCATCCCTTGTTTACACAATGCACCCATCCCTCTACTTGTCGGCTACAACAAGATGCAGTACAAGTGGTGAGCTAGCCTACTGTTCAGAGGTATGGCCTATACAAATGACCTCAGCCCCAAATCAAACTCAAAAAACAAAGCAACGGTTACAGGTTTCAATGATGACATGGTTAACTCAATAACGCCAACAATTAATGACAATAATGAGAAGAGATCTAACTGAGATTACAAACTCAACAAGTAAATACGGAACTTACAACTTCGATCCCGCGATCAGAATCCAGAGGATAAACAACACAGAACTCTGAATCAAAAGGTTTCATATTACAATCTGACACTGACAGTACTAAACACTAGCTGCAAACTAAGTTGGATGCGCACGACACCTGCAGCACCTAGTGTGCGGGCACAGGCATCATGTCAGGGCCCCGCGAGAGAAGAAGGTCGGAATGGGAAGCATGCACGGCTCCGGCGAGGCGAAGAAGCTCGATCCAGAGAACAGGGGATCCATGCACGGCACCGTCTGAACCATCCTCGTTATCTTCTTGTCCTCCTGATCGCCCATCTGGCTCTCGACGTCAGCCTGTGCGGAGCGAGCCTTCTTCTGCGTATCCCAGCGATCGGCGGAGGATGCGCGGCTGGGCGGCCGCTTGCTGCTGTCCCACTTCTCGCACAACGTTCTGCTGCTTCCCCGGCTCGACGACGACGTGCTGCTGCTTCCCTGGCTCGACGACGACGACGAAGACATGCTGATGTTGCTCCGGATCTTCTTGTTGATGTCCCAGCGCTCGCAGGAGGATGCACGCCCTGGACTTGAGCTGCCGCACGACGACGCCGGGCTTCTTGGTTTCTTGTGCGCGTCCCACCTGTCGACGGAGTCAGCGCGGCCTGGCTTGGGCTTGGAGGCGAACGAAGACGGTAGGATGATGAGGCACGGGGCGACCGTGCTCCTTGGCGGCGTCGGGAGCTGACCCGGGAGAAGTGCCGCAGCAGCCTTGGCCATTGCTCGCTCGACGGACGCCATCGAAGATCTTCTTGATCGCCACAAGCACGCTGGGAAGAGAGAGATGTGCGGTATGCCGGGGAACGGGCTGATGGATGATCTGATGGGCCGTGAGGGTGAATTGGGTGTCTATTTATTGATTGCCACTACTCAGCGATGGCCGGGGTCAGACTTCGTCTCGGACTCGGAGACCGATCAAGCAAGCAGGGCGCCAAACCGCCAATGAAGAAACTGAAGCCGCGTTCAACTGACGCTGGGTCTCGGATTCGATCGGTGAAGGGTCGGGGATGTTACGTGCGACCGTGCGCTCTCCCGACTTGGCGTCTCTGTTTGTATCGGCGGCGCCGTGGCCGGAGCCCAGCGAGCGAGCGAGCTGAGGCTAAGCTTGGACAGCTTGTCGTTTTTCATCTCCTCCTCCGCTCCAGCTCCCACTGCGCCCGCGCCCGCGCCTGTTCGACGGAATGGCCACCACGGGCACTGACAACAAGCAGAAGGGAGCGTCGTCGAGCAGGTGCTGTCGATCCTTCCCGCCCACGAGGCCGTGCGGTCGTCCGTGCTCTCCCGCTGCTGGCGCGTTCTCTGGAAGTCATTCCCCGACCTGCGCATCACCGGTCCTGACAGTTGGAGCAGCTTGGCCAAGTTCAACCGGTTCGGTGCCGGACGTTTCGGTCGCAGAATGGTCCATACTCTGTCGACAGCGCGCAAGGTTCAGTTTTGAGACAGTTAAGGGTTTCAGATAGGCTGCATCCTGTCGAAAAATGCAGTTCCACTCCCATGTTGGCCCCAACGAACTATCTCTGCCGTTCATTTCTGTGAGATCGACGGTAGTTGTTTTGGTCAAAGTTTTCACCCGCATTTGCACAACAGCCCTCACTATTACAAAATTTTACAAGTTTTGATTTTTCTCTCCCCTACCAAGTTCCCAGCTTTTTTATAGAACCGTACAGCTTTCAAAAGATATTCTACAATTTGTTTTCTCCATAATTTTTTTTTATATTGATTGTTTCACAGAATTTTCAATTCACATAGGATTAAACAAAAAATTCATAGAATTTTAAAACCATTATAGATTTAACAAAGTTTCGTTTTGTTCACAAAAAATATCACATAGATTTTTTAGCGAAAACATTCAACAATTTGTTTTCTGAAACAATGTCATCATTTCTTTTCAAAAAAATCAACATTTTTTCGCATAGATCTTTTCTCAGGATTTCATCTCACAAAACTTTCTTACAAGTTTCAGAAGCGTGGTTTTTTCATATATTTCGTTCATCTTCCATCCCGATTTGAAATTTTATGTTTTTTTCATATGGTTTTTGCATCTGAAGACTAGTTGGAGATTAATTTAATGGAATGATTGTTGAATTTTTTATGTAGTAGACTAAACCGATGAATCAAAATTCTAAAGATTTTGTAGAAGATTAATTCCATGGAACCAAATTCTGATTATTTTCGTAGGAGATTTTTGTAGGAATGTTCAATAGAGTTTCATTTATTTTTCTCTTCCATTTCAAATTTCTTAGATCATTTTTTCCACCAGATTAAGTATATCTTCCTTTACAATCAGAGAGATAATTTGAATAATCAGTCCTCAGCTGATTTATACACAGAAAATACCTAAATAAAAATAAGGAACATGATTCATTACAATTACACTCCCATGTCACACAAGATTCACAGGGTTAGAACGATTCCAACAAATATACGAGCCCAACAAAAATTCAATCCAATTTCATCATAGATCCATGCATTTTTTAACCATAGTTACACACTTACACTGAATCTTCAGCAAAATTGATTACTATTAATAAGAAAATGTTTCCAAAAAAGGTTCGGCAATAGTTACAAAGTGCCATGAAGCCCTGACTGAAGCACACGGCAGAAGATCCACTCTCTCGTTGGTCAAGATACATACAACAAATCAAGAAAAGTCCACCAAAATCTATACACGAAGAGATGCATATATGAGTTTAAAAAAAGTACATATTCATAAGCATTAGCATAATTCGAAGCTGAAGACAAGATCACATTTTCATACAATACTGACGAGATCCATATTATTTCCATGGATATTGACAGAAAATTCACAACGGAATATTCACAGATTTTAAAAAAAACTAAAACCAAAAAGAAACCTAACCAACAAAATCTACCAAGATTTTGAAAACCCCAAATGATTCAACACAGATTCATAAGAATTTCGTAAATGTTCATTTGATTTTTAGATCTGTTCCCCTATATCAAATTCAAAAACAGGAGCAAGCACTAAAATCTCGAGAGATTGAAAGGACAAATTAGTTCATAATAAAGTAGTAGCAAAAAGAAAGAGCTGCGGCCTCAGATCGATGCTATCCTAGCCTAGATCCACCACTCCATCAGTGCTCTCAAAAGTCAAAGCCAGAAAATAAAATCCCTAATTTTCTTGCTAGCTTTCGGTGCTCCTGCCAAGATCCAGATCCGAAGCCATAAAAGATTCACAAAAGGAGCAGCTATTTCATACTAGCTCCAGCAGTATTTTTTCCGAAGCTAAAATAAAAACTCTGAACTAAAAGGAGAAAAAGATGATCAGGACAAGCTGCTTGCTTTCCTATAACATCTAATTTTCGATATCCCAGAACCACTCTAGAAAAAATACCCAGAGAAACAAGAACAAAAGCCCAAAATATCCAGAAAAAACAAGCAATAGAACAGGAGGAAAAAAGGAAAGAACAAAATCAGGAAACACAAATCACTGGATTTAATGCCTAGATCTAAACCAAGAATGTTGTTCTGGTATATTCTTGGGCTAGCCAGTGCTAGCCCTGCCGCTGGAGGGGAACCACCGGCCCTCCCTCACCGCCTTTCGCGACGCGCTAGAGGAGGCTCGTCGGAGTGGCCGGAGCACACAGATCCAGCGACCGGAGCGCTCGGATCCGGCGGCCGGAGCACAGGGACACGTGGATAGGTGGGCGGCATGGGGGTGGCCGGAGCGCACGGGATCCGCCCGCCGGAACAACGGATTCGTTGGCGGCGGGAGGCGAGGTGGGCGGCGGAAGCCGCGGCGTGAGGAGAGGTGGGACGGGTGGATTCCGGGATATGGTTAGGGTTTTGACCTATATATAGTGGCTGTGCACTGCGGGTTGAATTCGTATTTGTACAGGGGCTAAAATGCGAAACCGTCACACGGATTGACTTTTCCGCATCTCAGAACAATGGACGGCTATGATAGTGCCGGGGGGCCAAGTGACTAGTGGAATTTCGGGACCCCATCCTGTCCAGGGTGTTGGAAGATGGGTTGCGCCTTCTCGGGCTGTGTCTTGGGGGCGGGCCACGATATCTGGCTACGATGACGAGGGGCAGCGGTGGCAGCGGTGTGAAAGTTAAGGACGGCTACTCCATTCCGACCGGTAGAAGCACCGGCGGAACGGATGCTAGGCGGGAAGACACTTATTCCATCTTTAGGGAACAGCCGCCGTCACCTCATCACAAACACTGACCAAACACAAAAAACTTGTGAGAATGGAGCCTTCCCGCCGGCAAGAACTGGGATCCATCGCGCCACCATCGCATTAGGATGTGTTCCTGCTGCGCTAGGATCTGCTGATCTTATGCTAGGATCTGCTCTTGCTTGACTGCAACCTGCTCAACCATGCTCCTCAACTGAGCATTCTGCGATGGCAAGGTGCGCCAAGTCCGGGCTTGAGAAGGTCCAGCTTCCGATTCCTGAAAAAAATCCTTAGGCTCTATAGGCTCAACATGATCATTCTAGTTATTACTTATTAATCATCAAAAATGCAAGACAGTACAAGTGTCAACAATCGACTAACTGGATATTGATTAACTTAATATGTATGGCATAGGTACTCAAGATTGAACGTTAATATTTTGTGAACACTCACCAATCTTCTCACACTTGACTTCAAGTACCTTAAGTGTGTTAGATGCAAACGGTTCTCTCGCCAGATTGTAGATTCCTTCAGTTCCCATCAGACTGCTGGGTGCCTGGATGGAGCAAATATACTACATTAAATCATGCATGATAACTTAAATGAGAACATCTATCAGATTATTAAACATATACCTGATAAAACTGGATGGTAAGTTTCTCCAAATCAGGTGTATGTTGAAGAAGGCATATGAGTGCACCAAGATTGGTCTTCATACACCACTCATTGAGTACCAAGGTCTTTAACTTGCTAAAGATTGGTCAGCATACCAAATCTTGAAAATATACTACAAAACAATGGATTAGGAATTTCTCAAGATTTCATACTTTTTAAGTACAAGGTGCTGTGGTACTGAAATTATCATTGACCTGTCAGCTGCGGCCTGCGGCCACGAGACATGGAGGAGTGGTCGCTGTGACGGCCCTGGGGTTGCCAATGTCGCCAACGGCAGGGCAGTCTTGGAGCTGCTCCCGACATCGACGTTCAGCTCCTTTAGTTTCTCCGCTAGCTGCTCCAGTTTCCCAACATGCGCGAATCTGCCATTAGCCCATTACCACTCCTCAGGCCTCCAGACCTCGGCTCTGATAGCAACAACTGTAAGAACACCAAATTCGTCTGTATCTCTCTATAACGGTGGACACTCTGGAACTCGATCACGCACACAGGAACTGGATCGGCAGTTTGTCGAACACTTGATGTGCACAAAGAACAGGGGCAGAGAAATGGAACAGAGGCGACGCACGCGATGGGGTTGCCTTCCTTGATTTCTATTCACTGAGTAGCTACTCATCCAGACGAAGCTGGGGAGGTTACACGGAGACCACCACGATCGGCGCTCCTCAAGCTTTTCACCAGCTCCCCTATTTACACGACACACCCATCCCTCTGCTTGCATGCTACAACAAGATGCAGCACACAAGTGGTGAGATCGGGTACAGTTCAGAGGCATTTTTTTTTAGATAAAGAGTGTTTATTAATATCGCGGAGATACAAAATACACCCAACCTCTGCAACAACGCAATAACCAAAGCTATTACGGATGCACACAGCCGAAAGACAATAAGAAGAAGAAATAAAAAGAAATGTCCTGCTACAGAGTTAGAGTCCTTGCAGAAGCCGCACAACCACCACCAAGACACCACTTGATGTCCAATTCTTCAAAAGCAACGCCTTTAAGAAGAACAGTGCCAGCCACAACCAATTAAGGCCAGACCTTGGGTTTTCACCCTGAAGATAGTCCCGCTCTCAAAACAATGTCTTCAGCAAGACCATTGCCAGACACAACCAATTAAGACCAGACCTTGGATTTTCACCCTGAAAGATAGGATTTTGAACTTCACCTGTGATGTTGCCCCCACTAACATGCCGCTGCTCCGCCTCCTGCAACTCCAAGCAAGTTCCTCATCGTCGCAAAGCCTCCAATCGCCATTTGCTAGTCCTTTAATCTCAACTTTCATGACATTCCCCGCCTCTGACTACATCATGGATTTGCCCATGATGGCACATAAGCAGAGCTTCACGCCGCTCCCTCCGGTGCGACCGAATCCCTCCGATCCAGCAATCTCTAGGAATTATCCCATGAAAGATCACCGGCGGAGCCTTCCGAAACTCGACACTCTTGCCAGATCAAGGTACCGGCGTCAAGCAGATCTTCGTCTTCTCGCGATTTGGAACCTGAGGACCACCACCTTTATTCAAGCCAAGCTAGTAGCCCCCTCGCCACCCGCCGGCACCCTGTTGGATCCGCTGTTCCGACCCCACCGGAGATGAGGAAGAAGACGGCAGAATAGGGGCGATCTTTCGCCAGATCCGACCGAACCGCGCAGCAAGGAGGAGCCCCCGCCGCTGGTCAACGCGCCGCCATAGTAGATCTCCGCCGCACCGCCAGCCACGTCACCGCCACTCCATAGGCCCACCCCCATCCTGGAGCGAGGTTGCCTCAGCCACGGAGTCCCATCCGCAGGGCGCCGATTCCCGTCCTCCCGCGCCGCGCCCAGAGGACGACGCCGCCAAAGAAGACCAGATCCGCCGCCGCAACGATGGGGAAGATCCTCGCCACCGCCATGGAGATGGATCCTCGCCGTCCCCGCACGGGCAACGCCCGGCGGCGACCGCTGGCGGCGGCGGGGGGCCGAACGGGGGGAGAACTCTGGCGGCGGCTCGGGGGCGCCTTCGGAGTCGCCCGGGTGGAGGGCGACCCGAGAGGGGAGGGGTGGGGGTCCGTAGCTATAGCCCGCATAAGACCATCGTCAGGTTTGATCTAAATTGTTTGGGGGAGAATTTCACTTTTCCGGCCTCTGCACCAACTAGGGATGCACACAGCCTTTTAGGTATGAGTATCAGGATTTTTATCCTGGTTAATAACCAAGCCTGATCCTCAAGATAAATTGCATGAGTATCAGGAAGGCCTGATCCTCAAGTATAAATAGGAACCTAAATTCGCATCTCTGGGGACTTGAACCTGGGTGTTGGGCTTGTTCATCCACTCCCCCAACCAGTTGAGCTAAGCTCCACAGAGGCATGGCCTATGCAATTGACCTCAGCCCCAAACCAAACTGAAAAAACAAAGCAGCGGTTACAGGTTTGAAAGATGACATGGTTAACTCATCAGGAGTAACTGAGATTACAAATTCAACAACATAAAAAGGAAGATCCAACTTTGAAGCCCCTGATCACTTGATCAGAATTCAGAAAGACAAACAACACATATTCTGAAGCTTGACAGCCACGTACAATACAACTCGATCAACTACAATGACAATAATCAAAACTAACTGAGATTACAAACTCAACAACCAAATATGCAATTTACAACTTCAATCCCGTGAGCAGAATTCAGAAGACAAACAACAAAGAACACTGAAGCTTGACAGCCACGTACAACTCGATGAATGCTACTATGGATGAATCAAAACATTGCCAGATTACAATCTTTTTTGAAACTAGTTACATTGCCATATTACTATCAGTCTATCACATAGTATTAGACGCTAGCTGCAAACTAAGTTTGCTGCGCACGACACGAGCACCTAGTGTGCCGGCACATGCATCATGCCTGTGCCCCTCGAGAGGAAGAAGGTTGGCATGGGAAGCATGCTCGGCTCCGGCGAGGCGAAGAAGCTCGATCCAGAGAACAGGGATCGATGCGCGGCTGCTTGGCACTGATGCCCCGCTCCTCCTGATCGCCCATCTGGCTCTGGACGTCAGCCTGTGCGGAGCGAGCCTTCTTCTGCGTGTCCCAGCGATCGGCGGAGGATGCGCGGCTGGGCGGCCGCTTGCTGCTGTCCCACTTTTCGCACAACGTGCTGCTGCTTCCCCGGCTCGTCGACGATGACGACGACGTGCCGCTATTTCTCTGGCTCGACGACGACAACGACAACGACGACGAAGTGCTGCTGCTGCTGCGGATCTTCTTGTTGATGTCCCAGCGCTCGCAAGAGGATGCACGCCCTGGACTTGTGCTGCCGCACGACGACGCCGGGCTTCTTGGTTTCTTGTGCGCGTCCCACCTTTCGACGGAGTCAGCGCGGCCTGGCTTGGGCTTGGTGGCGAACGAAAACGGCAGGATGATGAGGGACGGGGCGACCGTGCTCCTCGGCGGCGTCGGGAGCAGACCCGGGAGAAGTGCCGCCGCAGCCTTGGCCATTGCTCGCTCGACGGACGCCATCGAAGATCTTCTTGATCCACAAGCACGCTGGGAAGAGAGAGATGCGCGGTATGCCGGGGAACGGGCTGATGGATGATCTGATGGGCTGTGAGGATGAAGTGGGTGTCTATTTATTGATTGCCACTCCTCAGAGACGGACCTCGTCTCGGACTCGGAGAGTGCAAGCACGCCTAGCAGAGCGCCAAACGGTCAATGAGCAAACAAAAGCCGGTCTCATTCTCGGATTCCAGTCGGAAGGCAACAACTTGGTCTGTGCGGCGCCGACCCGGTGGGGTCTCGGTTTGCATCGGCGGTGTCGTGGCCGCAGATCGGACATCCCAGCGAGCCAGGTGCGGCCTAGCTTGGACAGCTTATCGTTTCTCCCAGCCTCCTCGGTGCTCCTTGTCGCTTCCCTGATTCGTTTTCATCTCCTCCTCCGCTCCCGCTGCGCCAGCGCCCACTGCCTGTTCGACGGAATGGCCACAACGGGCACTGACAGCAAGCAAAAAAGAGCAGCCGCGGAGGGCGTGGATCGCAGCATGTGGTACAAATGAAGACAAGTCTGTACAATGGAGCATTCAGAAAGAGCAGCCCTACTTGTTTCACATTTAGTTATCTCTGAATTTCAGGTCCTAACTCAAGGTATGGTCTATCTTTTTTATCTGTTAGTGAGCTGCTTTCTGCTTTACTACTTGATTCTGCTTGCTAGGGTCTGCTAATTAGGATAACACTACAGCCTGCAGGAAGTGTGCTGATTCTTTTGTGAACTGTCTTTGATTGCTTACATTCCTGCTATTTGGCAGCCAAAGTGCTTGATCGATCTGTGTATTACCTTTGATTGGGCGATCAGCGTTCACAGGAATATCGTGTTTGTGGCTTATCTAACCTTTTTCACCCTTTTGTACTTTAGGTGCTATTCACGCCGTCCGCTCAGTGCTACGAATGCCGCGAGAAGAAATGTGATCACAGCAGGTGAGCCTCCTTTTCTCTTATCATCAAATAAATTGGAAGTGTTCTACTATACACATGTAGGCTAGCATGCAACAGCCATGTTCTTCTCCTTAGTGATGTTAACACAATAGTATTATTTATGATCCTTATTCTGTTTGATCTATATGTGTCCACAATTTATGATTAGGATCCCTGTATTTGATAATTTTCTGGAGCTATTGAGCTACATATTCATTATGTTTTGTGCTAATGAAGTTCTACATGAAATACTTACAGGAGGTGCATTAGATTTATAGATAAGAACACAAACTGGAGCAGGAGGCAGGAGGCTGCAATGTTTTTTTTTACTATGGTGATTGGTGAGTGTTTGCTTAAATCAGCCAAGTGTACTTAAAAACTTTTTTTGCGAAATTTTGTGTACGAACATAAAATGTATATATGGATGTTACTCCGAATTTTTTGTTTAGATTTTTTTGATATTTTAAAATGTATTTAAAAACATTTTATATAACGGGGTGCATTTAGACTTACAACTCAAAACACCGTGTCCTTTTTTCCATTGTTTCTCAATAACAAAAATTAGCTTTTTGATGAATCTTATATACTTCAGTTTGGTGCTCCAGCTGATTCAGCGCTTGTCAGACCTGTTGTGGATAATCAGACCTGGGGTGCATAGCAGGAACTAAAGTGTCGGACTTATCTGTCTATCTAATATAATCATTAACTTATTTGAAGACATCTCTTAAGGGAGATAATACTCAGCTCTTCATACTGTTATCATCTAAAATTTTACATTCAGATAGAATTTTATCAGAGAAGTTAGGAAGAGAAATTTGATGTTGAATAATAGCTTCTGTTTTCCTTTTATGTTTGATTTCTAATGGTTTCTTGAAGAAAAAAGAGTACCCATATCTCAGTCAGTCACACTTTGATTTTCTCGGATCCAGTTACTCAGGCATCATTGTTACCGAAAAAAGGATCAACTTGAGCGTTTCTTCATTGGCTGATGGGACGGCTCTGATGTATAAAATCCATTCCTCCAACTGCATGCTCTTGATGTTTTCAGTTGGTGCAATTATTGACGAGTTTTGATTGATGTTTATTTTCAATTACGCATTTTATTCAGAACACAGTAGCAGCGGCGGGTGCTCCACATTTATTCTAATAAACCATTATATCCTGCTATATGGGTAATGGGATAAGTGCTGCCTTGTTTACTTTTTTGTTCCTCTGTTGTTTTTCAATTTTCCTCTATTGTCTATTCTGGATCGAGTATACTGTCAAATTTATGAGTATCTGCATGCTCCTGATGTTTTCAGTTGGTGCAATTATTGATGAGTTTTGATTGATGTTTATTTTCCATTATGCATTTTATTAAGAAGTCAGAACACAGTAGCAGCGGCGGGTGCTCCAAATTTATTCAAATAAACCATTATATCCTGCTATGTGGGCAATGGGCTTAGTGCTGCCTTGTTTACTTTTTTGTTCCTCTGTTATTTTCAATTTTCCTCTATTGTCTATTCCGGATCGAGTATACTGTCAATTTATTCTAATACACATAGTACAAAACACAAATTATAGATAAATGTGCATCATTACAGAAACATATAGGAAAACATGCTGTCACATATGTCCTATCACCTATACCAGCATAGCATAATCCCATTCACCACAGGTCACCCATAAACTTTTTTTAAACACGGCAGGAGCTCTGAGAGTGGATTTTTAGTGCCCGGCTACATGGAGCCCGGACTTTTCTAAATTCGAAAACGGCATTTTAAAGTTTCAGAAAATTCTAAAAAAATCGTGACAAAATTGTGAGCTGAAAAATTGAACAGTGCAGATTATGAAACCTCTAACATTTGTCAGATTTTTTCACTTTTGTGTAGCCAAAAATACAATGTATTTCACCTTGACATTTTTCCTGTTGGTAGAATGCATCATCGGCCACATCTAGAAAAAAATTCTGATTTTTTTGAAACTTTAAAATGTCAATGAAAAATATCAGGAGCTATGTAGCTCGGGCTCAAATTTAGGTTTCCATAGGAGCTCTGCCTTTCATTGATTTAGAAGGAGCAAACGATCTAAGCCCAAAGAAAAAAACATACAAACCCGGCCTGAAAACGGGGCGAACACAGCAAAAAGCAGGAAAGTAAGAAACTACATCCTGCAGATACGCAAAGCTTAGGCGCACCTGCCTACTGCATAAGCTGGGCGAAGGACTTCGCCCCCGCCCTCCACCATGCTTGCCCTTCTTTGATTTTGTCGATCAGCACCCTTGGCATGACAACTTTGTTGTTGAAAGTCATCCATGAACACAACATTTTTTTCTCTTCCACTACCCATCAATGTCAGCAGGGAAGTGCCTGACAAATAACTTGTAGTGATAATGGATGCGCGGAGTCTGGGCTTGAGAAGGTCCAGCTCTCGACATCGACGTTCAGCTCCTTTAGCTTCTCCCTACCTTCGCATCTCATTCTCCAACGCCGGCCGCTGCTCCTGCTTCAGTTTGTCGCCCGTCTCATCTCCGTCAGCCCGTCATCCATTATCACTCCTCACACCTCCAAACGTCGGCTCGGATAAAAACACCAAATTCCTCTCTATCTCTCTATCACGGTGGACAGTCTGGACCTCGATTACACACACATGAACTGGATCGGAAATTCGTCAAACACTTCATGTGCACGAAAAACCGGAGCAGAGAAATAGAAAAAAGGAGACGCACAGATGGGTTCCAGCCCCCCTACGCGATGTCTTCCTTGATGCTGGGAAGCTACTCCTCCAATCGAAGCTGGGAACGATTACATGGAGACCTCCACAATTTCTATGCTCCCCTGTTTACACTTACACGACGCACCCATCCCTCTCTACTCAAACGCTACAACAAGATGCAGTACAGTTCACTTTTGTTTTCAAGATGCAGTACAGTTCAGAGGCATGGCCTATACAATGGACCTCAGCCCCAAACCAAACTGAAAAACAAAGCAACGTTTACATGTTTGAATGATGACATGGTTAACTCGACAACGACAATAAACAGGGGATCGTTTCAAAAAAACGACAATAAACAGGGGTAACTGAGATTTCAAAATCAACAAAAAAAATGGAAGATACAACTTTGATGATCTGATCAGAATTCAGAAAGAAAAACAACACTAACTTCTGAAGCTTGACAGCCACGTACAACTCGATGAATGCTACTATGGATGAATCAAACTTTGCATATTACAAACTTTTTGAAACAGATTACATTGCCATATTAGAATCACACAGTAGTTAATGCTATCTGCAAACTAAGTTGGATGCGCACGACACGAGCACCTAGTGTGCGGGCACAGGCATCGTGCCAGGGACTAAGCTGGAGCGGAAGAAGATTGGCATGGGAAGCATGCTCGGCTCCGGCGAGGCATAGAAGCTCGATCCAGAGAACATGGGATCCATGCACCGCACCGTCGGAACCTGCTCGGCCGTCCGGCTTTGCAGTGCGGCGCGAGCCTTCTTCTGCGTGTCCCAGCGATCGGTGGAGGATGCGCGGCTGGGAGGCCGCTTGCTGCTGTCCCACTTGTCGCACAACGTGCTGCTGCTTCCCCGGCTCGACGACGACGTGGTGCTGCTTCCCTGGCTCGACGAAGACGCTGCTGCTGCTTCTGCTGATGCAGGGGATCTTCTTGTTTATGTCCCAGCGCTCGCAGGAGGATGCACGCCCTGGACTTGAACTGCCGCTCGACGACGCCGGGCTTCTTGGTTTCTTGTGCGCGTCCCACCTGTCGACGGAGTCAGCGCGGCCTGGCTTGGGCTTGGCGGCGAACGAAGACGGCAGGATGATGACGCGCGGGGCGACGGTGCTCCTCGGCGGCGTCGGGAGCAGACCCGGGAGAAGTGCCGCGGCAGCCTTGGCCATCTAGGATGCCCGGATACGGCGATACGGATACGGATACGGATACGGCAATACCGCGATACGTCGATTTTTTGAAAACACGGATACGGGGATACGTCTAGATATGTATAATTAAAATTAATAATATATAAAAATTACTAATTTCTAATTTTAAAACACGGATCAGGATATATAGGAGTACCTTTATATGGCTGTTCGTCAAAAAAGCTTCATAACGGCAGCGACGCAGCTCTATCTTGGTCACGTTTCCATCTAGCTTAGGTGTTGGTGGCTTTATACGGGAAGGATTAGGGTATTTTTGTACCGGTAACCCATATTCGAGTTGTTTTATTAATTTTTTAGAACAAAAAATCGCTTGATACGGCTGGATACGTATCCGGTGAAGTATCCGTGTATCCGGGTATCCGCGCGTATCCGACACAGGATACGTGGGTTTTGAGCCGTATCCGTGCAACGTAGTTGGCCATTGCTCGCTCTACGGACGCCATCGAAGATGATCTTGATTCACAAGGGCGCTGGGAAGAGAGAGATGCGCGCTATGCCGTGGAACGGGCTGATGGATGACCTGATGGGTTGTGGGGTTTCGTCTTTATTGATTGCCACTCATGAGAGATGGCCGGGGTCGGACTTCGTCTCGGACTAGGAGCGCCAAACCGCCCAACTGAAGCCGCGTTCAACTGACGCTGCATCTCGGATTCGAACGGTGAAAGGTCGGTGATTCGAACGATGCGTCTCATTTCTTCATTGCCAGCCTAGCCGAGCTTTCTCCATGGTCATCATTTGCCGCTGGACACAAGTGTTGCCCGTGAGATCTTTTGCTTGTGAGAGGGTGAGAGAGGGGAGTGTGTTCCAAATACATAGAAATGGTTTGCCTCAATTTTCTCATTGTATTCCTCCCTCTAAATAGGGGCTATGCAGCTGGGCTGCCTAAGTCATCTATCCAGTCACATTGCTACGACGTGACCGGTCATACCTCTATCTGACATGCCACTGTTGGCGATGTCACAGACTAGGAACCACTGTAGGTGACGTCTGGCACGTTCTAGCTACCTACTCTATACTGGTGCTGACGCACCACTTCAGGACACAGGCTACAGGACAAAAACCCCGCACCCGAAGAACCTGGCGACTGCCTCGACCCCGGACAGACCCCGGAGTCGAACACTTCCTCGACTTGGGACAGACCCCGAAGTCGGCACTCTCTAACTTATCGACTCTCCCTCCACACTCGAAGGGAGCATCGACTGGACACACAAGACTATTTCCAACAATCACTCCCTAGGCTTGACTTCCGGAGACACGTCCACCATGCCGATCCTTGTGCGCAGCTCCGCCAGGCGGACTCGTCCAAGTGGCTTGGTCAGCATGTCCACGAGTTGTGTTCGGTGGGCACGAACTCCAGCTCGACCTTCTTCGCCTCCACGCAGTCTCGAATGAAGTGGTACTTCAGGTCGATGTGCTTCGAGCGCTAGTGGAAACGGGATTCTTGGCGAGCGCGATTGCCGACTTGTTGTCGACCTTGAGCACCACGTGCTCGGCTTCGCCGTTGCTGAACTCGGACAGCAACCGAGCCAGCCAGATCCCCTGGCATGCAGCTGTGGCAGCTGCCACATACTCCGACTCACAGCTCGACAGAGCCACGACCTTCTGTTTGAGTGACTGCCAGGTCACTGGGCTGCTCCCGAGGAAATACAGGGTGCCCGACTTACTCTTGCGCGAGTCGACGTCACCCGCCAGGTCGCTGTCGCTATAGTTAACCAGGCGCGATGTACCTGTACTCCTTCCATACCTACACCCGAGTCGCGGAGACACGGCGATGTAGCGTAAGATGTGCTTCATGGCCGCGAGGTGCTCCAGAGTCGGAGCATCCATGAACCGTGATACGAACCCGACTGCGAAGATCAGGTCCGGCCTCGTGTGCACCAAGTGCCGGAGGCTCCCGAATATGCTCCGGTACTCGGTAGCATCTGTCGCGGGTGCCGTGCTGCACTGGACAGCTTGAAGCGCGGTTCCATGGGTGCGTGGACGGGGTTGCACCCGCCCATCCTCTCCTTCTCCAGCAGCTTCAGGGCATAGGCACCCTGCGAGATATCGATCCCGCTTGGTCCTTGTCGAACCTCGATGCCGAGGTAGTAGCTCAGCAACCCGAGGTCGGACATCTGAATAGGCTCCGCATCTCCAGCTTGAATCTATCGATGTCGCTGGAATCCGAGCCCGTGATCACCAAGTCGTCGATGTAGACGCCGACTAAGAGCCGGCTCGGAGTCGCTCCTCACGCGTACATGCCATGCTCTGACTCGCACCTTGCGAAACCGAGCTTGACGAGGCATGCGTCGAGCTTGGTGTTCCATGCCCTTGGCGCCTGTTTGAGGACGTAGAGCGCATTGACGAGTCGAAGCACCAGGTGCTCCTTCCCCTTTGCAGCGAAGCCAGTTGGCTGCTGCACATACACCTCTTCCTCCAACTCGCCGTTGAGGAAGACTGACTTGACGTCCATGTGGTGGACGTCCCACCCGCACTCGTCGCCATGGCTAGCAGTAGCCTGATGGACTCGAGTCGAGCCATGGGTGCGAAGACCTCGTCGTAGTCGACCCCGTGCCACTGCACGTAGCCCTTCGCCACCAGGCGAGCCTTGTGCTTAAGGACCACGCCGTGCGCGTCCTTCTTCACCTTGTACACCCACTTCAGGCCGATCACGCGGTGACCTGGTGGTAAGGTGGCTAGCCTCCAAGTAGAGTTGGACTCGATGGCCTCCAGCTCCTCCTGCATCGCCTGCCTCCAGCTGGCATGCACTTTCGCCTCATCGAACGAGCCTGGCTCTTCGGAGGCGAGGTAATGGAGCTCCTCGTCCGGCTCAAGGGCCGAACCCACTTCGAGCACGTTCTGCGGAGTGCGGAACCGGTGATCGAAGCTCATATCATCTTCTGCATCGAGCATACCTGAGTACCTCGATGGCGGCGTGACGAACTCGACGTCAGAGACAGCCGGAGTCGAAGACTCGGCTGTCGGGTGCTCCGGTGTTGTTGGAGAACCAGCTGGGGATGCACTCCCGACTCCTGGAGTTGGCGAGTCTGGAGCCGGCGAGTCGGGTGCAGGACCCGCACTCCCGTCTCCCGGAGTTGGCTGCGGCTCGAACACCATGTGCTCGACCACGAAGGTGTCGACTCCGAAGGTGTTCACCGGAGCGTCCGACGAACTCCAGTCCCAGTGCGCGTTCTCGTCGAACACGGCATCTCGCGTGATGGTCACGCGGTTAGTCACCGGGTCATAGGCCCAACATCCCTTCGTCCCAGGTTGATACCCGACGAAGATCATTGGCCTGCTCCGGTCGTTGAGCTTCTTCAGCCCGGGGCGCGTCTCCCTGACGTGCACCATGCACCCGAACGTGCGCAGGAAGCTCACATTCGGCTTGCGGCCATGCCAGGACTCGAACGGCGTCTTGCCGTCCACGCTCTTGGTGTTGACCTGTTCAAGATGAACACGGCCGTCGTCACCGCCTCACCCCAGAATTCACCGGGTACCTTCTTGGCCTTCAGCAGACTGCGGGCCATGCCCACAATCGTCTGGTTGCGTCGCTCCACGACGCCGTTCTGCTGTGGGGAGTACGGAGCCGTCAGGTGACGCTCCACTCCGAGCTCAGCGCAGTATGCTGTGAAGGACCCGGAGGTGAATTCGCCTCCGCGATCCGTGCGCAGCGTGCGCAGCTTGCAGCTAGATTCCGACTCGGCTCCCGCCTTGAGTCGAATGATGGCGGCTGCGGCCTCGTCCTTCGTCGAGAGAAGGGCGAGCCACATGTACCGCGACAGGTCGTCCACCAGCAGGAGGAAGTACCTCTTCCCGTTCGGTGTGGCCGGGGTGATCGGCCCGCAGAGGTCGCCGTGGACCAACTCGAGTCGCTCTTCGCCCGAACTTCGCTTGCTTTGCGAACGGGGCTCGTCTCTGCTTCCCTGCGAGGCAGGCGTCGCAGAGCTGGTTCACGTGCTCCACTAGAGGAAGGCCACGCACCATCTCGCCCTTCGCCAGTCGCGCAAGCTGTCGAAGTTGAGGTGCCCGAACCGTGCATGCCAAGTCCACGCCGGGTCATCGCCAGTGCCCACGACTAGGCACACTGGCTGCGCGACTCGCGCGTGCAGCTTGTACATTCGGTTCGGCTCTCGCCTGACCTTGATCAGTAGCTGCCGCTCCCTATCACGCACTCGAAGGATCCCAACCTCGATCAGGACCTAGCAGCCGTTCTTGTCGAACTGGCCCAGGCTGATGATCTACGTGTTGAGCCGGGGTATGTAGTACACCCCGGTGACGGCCCGATGCTTGCCTGACTTGCAGACATAGAGCACCGTCCCTTGCCCGCAGATGTCGACTCGCGAGCTGTCGCCAAACTTGACAGTCCCGGTGACGCTTGTGTCGAGCTCCACGAACGCGGCGTGGTCACCAGTCATGTGATTGGTGGCGCCTGAGTCGAGGTACCAGACGCCCTTCTTGGCGTCCCCCTCTTGCGCCAGGTTGACCTGCGGCCTCTCCTCTAGCATGAGGAGGACCGGCTCCTTGCGAGTCGGGTCGGCCAGCTCCTCCCGAGCTGCCATGGTCGACTCCTCTCAAGTCAACGCAGTCGAGTCCTTGCGACCCGATGATGATGTCGAGTCATCATGACCCGACACTCCCGGATCCTTGCGACCCGAGACAGCCGAATCTTCTCGAGTCGCCGAGCCCAGCTCCTCCCGAGCTGGGGCAGTTGAGTCCTTGCGACCCGACGATGTTGTTGACTCCTCCTGAGTCGACGAGCCCAGCTCCTCCCGAGCTGGGGCAGTCGAGTCCTTGCGACCCGACGATTCTGTCGACTCCTCTCGAGTCATCGTGTCCCACTCCGCGATCCACTAGATCGGCGCGAGTTCCTTCGGAGGAGTCAACGATCCCTCCGACTCCGCCACCGGTCGAGTCGCTAACTCTGCCACCGGTCGAGACAAGGGTGCCGCCTCCGAGGTGCTCGACTCTGCATGGCGAGTCGAAACAGGGAGTTGTGGGGCAGACGCGATGGTGCAGGTCTCCATCATGAGGAGTGCGCTGTCATCTTCGTCGTCTCCGCCACGGACGAGGTGTGCTTCCGCACCCTCTGCGCGCAAGAGGTGTGCTTCCTCGCGCTTCTTCTTGCGGCAGTCCCGCGCCCAATGGCCGGCGACTCCGCAGTAGCGGCACGTGTCTTTCGACGTGCCGTGGTTCCCGGCTCCGCGAGCCGAGCTGCCCCTGCCGCGACCGCGCAGCTTGCCGCCGTCGCGTCCGGCGTGGCTGGAGGATCCACCTCCGTCCTGCACGCGCATCCAAGAGAACCACTCCTCCTCCGTGTGGAGTAGTTTCCCGACCTGCTTGGCCTCCGGCTTCTCCGCCTCATGTCGCTCTTCGGCCATTTTTAGGCGGCCGATGAGCTCCTCCATGGGGAGCTTGTCGAGGTCGAGCAGAGTCTCGATAGAGCATGCCATCTGTGAGAACCTCGTGGGAATGACCGAGAGAAATTTACGGATTGTGTCTGGCTCGGTGATGGTGACGCCGAGCACCCCATGCTGCGACACGAGTGACGACAGCCCCATGGCAAAGTCGTCGATGTTCTCGTCGTCGCCGAACTTGATGGCCTCGTACTGCTTCTTGAGCGTCGTCGCCTTTGCCTCCCGGACACGGGTGTCTCCGACCCGCATCATCTTGATCGCCTCCTTGGCCGTCTTCTTCGACGCCAGTGTGGAGATCATCTCCGGCGGGACGGCGAGCAGCACGTACTCCAGCGCTGCCCGGTCCGTCTCGCGCTCCTCCGTGCCATCGTGCACGGCGGCCCAAACACGGCGTGCCTCAAGCTTCACGAACTACCGGCCTCCCGCACAACACGCTGGACTGCCAGCGTGCTCGCGACCTCCTTCACCTCCGCCGGCATGAGCGCCTTTCCCTCGCCCATCTCCGGTGAGATCTCTCAAGAAGTCAGACTCTGATACCACTGTTGCCCGTGAGATCTTTTGCTCGTGAGAGAGAGAGAGTGAGAGAGGGGAGTGTGTTCCAAATGCAGAGAAATGGTTTGGCTCAATTTTCTCATTGTATTCCTCCCTCTAAATAGGGGCTATGCAGCCGGGCTGCTTAAGTCAACTATCCAGTCACATCGCTGCGACGTGACCGGTCATACCTCTATCTGACATGCCACTGTTGGCGATGTCACAGACTAGGAACCACTGTAGATGACGTCTAGCACGTCCTAGCTACCTACTCTGTACTGGTGCTGACGCACCACTTCAGGACACAGGCTACAGGACAAAAACCCCGCACCCGAAGAACCTGGCGACTGCCTCGACCCGGGACAGACCCCAGAGTCGAACACTTCCTCGACTAGGGACAGACCCCGAAGTCGGCACTCTCTAACTTATCGACTCCCCCTCCACACTCGAAGGGAGCGTCGACTGGACACACAAGCCTATTTCCAACAACAACGGCCTCCATCTAGTGACAGCCCAGGAGAGCTTCCGACACAGAACCTACATCCCAACCACGAAATTTTTGCGAAAGTGAAGAAGACTATTTGCACGGACCCCTCCCCTCCTTTCCCCGTCTACAGTGGAAGAAGGCGATTTTTGGGCCTCCCCGTGCGACCAAGCTCGCCGCCGGCGATCCGCTCGATTCCTCGCTCTCCGCGGCCGCTCCGGTGGCGGGAGGACGGGGAATCGACGGATCCCGGTGTGTATATAGCCTAGGTGTGCGTGGGGTGCTAGCCGGCGGCGCTGCGGAGGTGGCGGCGTGGCCGAGTGGCTTTTGGCGGCGGCGGTCCCCTCCTCTGCTATGGGTGCTCCGGTGGAGGCTCGTGGCGGATCCGTCGCCTTCTGCGCGCCTGCTGCTCTTCGGAGTCACAGCGCGCGTCCCCCCGAGCCACCGTCCGTGACGGCGGTGGTGGCTCTTGGCTGGGGGGTCCTTCGTCCTCCGCCGCGGCGGTTGGAGCTGCTTTTGGTCAAGATCTGTAGGAGTTTGCAGGTGAGGAGCTCGTCTGCGCCGGCGATCTCGGTGGGGATGGTGGAAGATGGGTGGCGCCCTCGTGCTTGTCTCCGGCGTGAGACGGCGAGGGCGAGCTGGCGGCTCGAAGCCGATGTCCGTTCATCGTCAAGATGCTGGCGCCTGCGTCAGCTGGGTTCTGCGGCGACTCAACATGGTTGTTCGAGCTGGCGGCTGCGGTGCGAGGTGAGCTCGCCTTCTTCTGTTCCGGCGGCGTGCTGGCGGTGCTGGAAGTTGGTGTGCTGCTCGGTGGCTCCGAGTTCGATGTGCGTCGTGTGCGTCTCGCCTGTGTTCGTGCGTGCTTGTTCTTGTTCTTGATGATCTTGTACATGAACTCCTTTCAAAAAAAAGAAATTTTGCGAAAGTGCATGTCATTTAGATGTTTCCAAACAGTCCACAACACAGCTGCACAGACCTGCTGCATAACCAATCAGTTCTGACAGCTCTCAACGCCACGGCCTACTGACTGCACACTCAGAGAAATGAACTATTTTGCTTTTTCGCTACATCGTCTCTAGTGTTTCAGGTTCAGTGCAGAATAGACAGGTTTGATCAGTAACATTCAGCCTTTTTTCTAAGTTGTCCCTACCCTCTAGTGAGTAGTGGATTATGAGTTGACAGCCACAGGAAAACATAAACTCTAGGAGGTATCTTAAGCTGCCAAAATGCAGGAATAAAAATCTGTGTGACACCCCTCAAGAGTTCCCAGCTGTAACAAGAATAGAGTTGTGTCACTTTCTTTCTGCTCTCCTTACTTAGAAGAACTCTTAGCTATCTTTTGTTTTGAGCAGCTACTCCCAGTCTGCTCCGAATGCCTGTAACCTGAGACTTGGTTTCATTTTAATAAAAAGTGGAACCGCGGGGCTCAATCTACTGCACATCATAAGTTCTCCTTGTTGGTATTTCCTTACACAGCTTTAATTATGCTTTGAGTTATTATTAATGGTTCGTTCTAAACTTGTGGTACTGCTATAAGTCGGTATTAGTTTGTTACGATGCTAGTATCATCTGGTACTTCTCAGTCCGTATTACTGGAGTAAATCAGCACATCTTCACTAGAGGCATGGTTTCCTTAAAATAAGATTCTGCTTGAGGTGCTTTTTTGATGGCTGATGTAGGGAAAAGTTGTGGCATGTCATTTATTATTTTGGCTAAACTTCTACGTTTACTCACTCTACTGCAATGGCCCTTCTGAATCAACGGAACATCCCTACTTTATCAGAAAGCAAGCATCAGAACTTATTGACATGTTCGCACAAGGTTCAGTTTTGAGACAGGTAAGGGACTCGGATGATCTGACGGCTGATGGATCAACAGCTCTTGATTATCAAGAAGTTTACTTTCCGGGTTTGCCGGAACCTACTGTTTGCTGATGCTCATAGAAATGCAGAAACCGCACTGCTTAACAACGCTCCTTACTACTCGGATTTAGTAGATATACTGATATTGTTCGATCCTGCTTAACAACGCTCCTTACTACTCGTAGCATTTGATGTTACTCGTGTAGATGGTTAATAACTTAGAAGATGATGCGCGATCATGAGCTTTGACAAATTGGTTGAATATGCGAGGGAAACTGAGTAACTGACTTGTCTGAAGGAGTAACTGACTTGTCTGAAGTTCTAAAACTCTCTGCTTCGCTTTCTTGACACTTCAGTATTTGCTTGATGCACTTTCAATTAAAAGTTGTTCGCTTGCTTGCTCATCATTGCTCCAGACTCCAGTTCAGCATCTTTTTTTTGTAATCATATGATGTTACAAAAATTGGCACTGTACTTCCAGAAAAGTAAGTGTAGATTGTGTAATACTCCTACAGTCTACAGACATCATGATAAGGTCGATGTAGAGTGCCGACGCTCACTGGAATTCCTACTTACGCTAAACTGTGCTGCCATGTTGGATGTCTTGGAACATGAATCACTTCATGCTAGAAGAACGCACAGATGATTTCCAACGGGTAGCTGCAGCTTGAAAATACAGTGTGCAACAGTATCACATACAAACACAAAGTGCATCACTACAGAAATATATAAGGGGACATGCTAAGACATATGTCCTATAATCCATAGCATAGCCCAATTTGCCAGAAATCATCCATAAACATAGCATATAATGGTCTTTGTTACACTTCCTATCAAAGACAACAGGGAAGTGTCTAAAAGGATAAATTAACATTTGCATAGAGACTAGATAACATGTAGTGATAATGGATGATCAAAGGGTCTACAAATGTGCCGCATCACTCAAGACGCTCTGTATGAGCTGAGACTGCAGCACCTGGTGTAATCTTCTGAGAACTGGAAGCTGAATGTTCTGAAAACCAGGCCAAGATTTGAGTCAAGAGGTGCTGCTACTGCTGCTGCTGCTGCTGCTGCTGCACTAGGCTGTGCTCCTTCTGTGCTAAGATCTGCTGATGCTGCCCTAGGATCTGCTCTTGCTTGACTGCAACCTGCTCAACCATGCTCCTCAACCGAGCATTCTGCAAGGGCAAGACGCCCCGAGTATGGGCTTGAGAAGGTGCAGCTCTCGATTCCTGAGGAAAATCCGTAGGTTCTGTAAGCTCAATGTGATCGTTCTATTTATTAATCATCAAAACTGCAAGATGGTACAAGTGTCAAAAGTCAACTAACCTTCAGAAGATCCGATTCTCTGATGGATATTGATTTGCTCAATATGTATGCCACAGGTACTCAAGAACGTTAATATTTTCTGAACCCCCTCATCAATCTTCTCGCACTTGATTTCAAGTACCTTAAGTGTGTTGATTGCGAACGGTTCTCCCGTCAGATTGGAGCTTCCTTCAGTTTCCGTTAGACTGTTGGGTGCCTGTACGGGAGCAAACATTCTACATTAAATCATGCATGATAACTTAAATGAGAATGCCTATCAGATTTATGAAATATATACCTGAGAAATCTGGATGGTAAGCTTCTCTAAAACAGGTGTATGTTGAAGAAGGAATATGAATGCACCAAGATTGGTGTTCATACACCACTCATTGAGTAACAAGGTCTTTAACTTACTAAAGGTTGGGCAGCATATCAGATCTCTTTTCAAAATATGCTACAAAAGATGTAAAGGATTAGGAATATGTCAAAAAAAAATCTGAAGTACAAGGTACTGAAGTAAAAGAAGCTCACGACAAGTACTGAAAAGCAAAATATTATTGGGCAAAGTACAAAAGGAGGCTTCTAACCTATATCGAAATGTATAAGTTCACTGACAAATTCACAAGTTATACTTTTATCCCTTGTATAACATAAAAAATGTATCTAATAGTTCTCGAACCTGCATGTGTATAATTGGCCATATAGAAAAAGATTCGATAGATATATACCAATACAAACATTAAATTTGTGCTTGCAAGGACAAATATTATTTCAGAAGAAAATACAAAATATGATACAGTCAAGGAAAAATCTATATAATGTACAGATGCACACAAACCACTTATATAGGTGCTACTTCACGAATGTCAGATAATTATACAATGTGAAAGAAACAAAATATCAGAGTTCACAAATAAGCATAAAAGTTTAGGAAAAAGAAAATGGAAACCTACCACCAAAGGTTCAGCTATCAACTCCAAGCTTTTAGCCTCTGACAAACCGTTGAGAATCACACAATCTCCCCTGTCATCATTATTGGCACCACAACTTCCACAGATATCATAATCACTGACACATGAACCACCATCTTCTTTACCACAATAATCAGCACATTCCTCAAGTTTAATTGATCCTTTTACTAATGACGGCATGCTTTCAAGCAAAGGAGTCTTCCCCCAACATTCACTTAATTCCAGTGTAACGAGACCTGGGACAGATATTCGAGTCCGTGCAGTTAGATAAAATATGCAGTCAAGGATAGTCAGCCGTTTTAGGGACTGTGACATTATCATATCAGCTTGGATAAAGCAAGTCCTCAACCACAGTACTTCCAGCGCTGGGCAGCTCGAAAAATTAAGAATGTGGTCATTTAACATAACATTGCAAAGCTCCAACCTAGTCAACTGACGAGAGACGAGAGGCAGCTCCTCTAGCTCAAAGCTGTTGTTATCACGACTCAAGTGAACACTGAGACTTCGAGTCTGGCACAACAGAGCATGTCGGATCCATAAGTGGACATTTGGTCCATCCTCGCTTCGGAAAGTATCGAGTTCTATCTCACACACATGGAGAGGCGTGCTGCGGTCACGGAGCAGCAGCAGATGGTTGACAAACCGGTTGAGCCTCCTGACACCCCGCCTGTTCATTATCCTCCCCTCGCTTGTGATGCGCAGGACTGGCATGGACTTCCAGACGCCACGCCAGCGCCTTGCGAGAATGCAGGTCTGCACGGCCTCTGCCGTCCGCACGAACGACAGCACGTGCTGCAGGACCTCGTCCGGCAGAGCATCAATCCCATCGCCGCCAGGTGCCTCGAGCGCCACCTTCCGCCTGCAGGAGACCGTTGCTTGCTCCTTAGGCATTCTGTCGAACAGCTGGGGAGCGCCGGCGCTGAGAACTGGATGAAAAAACAGAAACCAACAGAGATCAGACATGGACCCTTCGCTGCACCACATGTTACCTCGTAATGAGAATCGTGAGCTCGTGGATCGTTTAGACTAATTGCACAGACCAATTGCAAGAAATCATTGACAGAAAATTTTGAGAAAAGAAGTACAAAAGCAATACTGGACAGGAAACCGAATGGAGGAGGAAGGAGATGGCAAGGAGAAGAGTAGGGCAGAGGGGAGAGTAGGGCAGAGAGGAGACGCGAACCATACCTGCAGGTGACGCAGGCCGAAGTTCGGCGGCGGGTGGCGTTCCAGGAGGCGGCGGCGCGACGCACCGAACGTTGGAGGCGGTGGCGGGTTGGGGGTGCTCACGCGTGGCGTCGGGCCGGTCCAGGAGGGGAAATGGAACAGAGGGCTCTGGGGGTTCGATTTACGGCCAGCGCGCCGCAGGACACCGCCGGAATAGACCGGCGAGGCAGAACCCTAGCCTGCCCTCTCCTGTGCGTGGTGCGAGGAGAGATTCACGGGAGAAGATGGACGAGTCGGGTTGGAGGAGAAAAGAAAAGCTAACCGTTCACACCAGTCCTCCCGGATTTTAAGAAGTGTAAATTTGTATGCAATTTGAATTTGTATTTTTGAGTTTCAAAATATCCCTTTTAACTGCCTCCTCTCATGTCAATTTTGGTTGCCCTCTACCCCTCTTTGTATTATCTATGCCCCTTAGAATCCCGCTATTAACCGGTGCTTCCGGTGGACTCCGTTGGACATGTCCAAACCACCGTAGCCTGTGTTGTACCAGCTTCTCTTCAATCGGCGCCACTCCTACCTTCTCATGTATCACCTCATTCCTGATTCGGTCCTTCCTTGTGTGTCCACACATCCATCTAAACATACGCATCTCTGCGACACTCATTTGTTGAATGTGTTGTCTTTTAGTGGGCCAGCATTCTGCTCCATAAAGCATGGCAGGTCTGACTGCTGTCCTATAAAACTTACCTTTTTAGCTTTTGTGCGACCTTCTTGTCGCATACGATACCAGATGCTTGCCGCCACTTCATCCACCTTGCCTTGATCTTGTGGCTAACATCCTCATCGATGCCACCATTACTTTGCAGCATTGATCCCAAGTAACGAAAGGTCCCCCTCTTGGGCACTAACTGCCCTCCTAGACTAACCTCTCCGTCCTCGCATCTATCGCTACTAAAATCGCACCACAAATATTCGGTCTTTGTCCTACTAAGTCTAAAACCCTTGGATTCCAAAGTCTGTCTCCAAAGCTCTAGTTTCCTATTGACACCCGCCCTACTCTCATCTACTAGTACCACATCATCAGCAAAGAGCATACACCAAGAGATATCTCCCTGTATGTCCTTAGTGACTTCATCTATCACTAAGTCAAAAATGTATGGGCTCAAGGCTAAACCTTGATGTAGACCTATCGTAATTGGAAAGGTACATGTCTTGCTATTCCCTGCGCGAACACTTGTCACAACATTCGTGTACATATCTTTGATGAGGGAAATTTACTTTGTTGGGACATTGTGTTTCCCTAATGCCCACCACGTACATTACCGTCCTTGGTATCTTGTCATAAGCCTTCTCCAAGTCAATGAAAACCATATGTAGGTCCTTCTTTTGCTCCCTATATCTCTCCATAAGCTGGCGGAGCAAGAAAATCGCCTCCATAGTCGATCTCCCAGGCATAAAGCCAAATTGGTTTTTAGTGACACTCGTCACTCTCCTCAAGCGATGCTCAATCACTCTCTCCCAAAGCTTCATAGTATGGCTCATAAGCTTAATTCCTCGGTAATTAGTACAACCTTGAATATCTCCTTTATTCTTGAAGATGGGTACTAATATACTTTCCCTCCATTTATCGGGCATCTTGTTTGACCGAAAGATGTGGATGAAAAGCTTAGTTAGCCATACTACCGCTATGTTCCAAGGCACCTCTATACCTCAATGGGAACATCATCGGGTCCCATGGCCTTCCCTCCTTTCATCCTCTTTAGGGCCTCCTTCACCTCAGCCTCTTGGAAGGAGATATGTGTATGTTTGGGTTTCTATGGATATGAAACCCAAACATACACATAGGTTGTATATTTTGAAAATCGAGATCACTGGTGCCCATGTGCAAGAAACACTTTCCACTTACTAGATGGCATGGCGAGTAATTTCTAACATTTTCCTCGACGCAACACAGAGAAATCTGGAGATAGCCGCGCGTTTACGAGATGAGAATTGTTTTGTTTTAATCTATGTCGGTCTACAAACTCTTTTTGTTCAGATTATGATTTTTTCGGAACCATCTTCGACAACCTCAAACTTGTAAAGCGTAAATGGCAAGCAAGCAAAAACATGTGTATTTTGGCATCATGATGGGATAATAAACACTTGTTCTTCCAATGTTCCTTTGCGCACTCTATATGGTCTGTCATCCAAGTGGCCTCAAACTTGTATCCCCACGTGGTATTGCCAATATTTTTGGTAACTGGCTACATGTCTATTCGGCTGGAAGACACGGTGAGTGATTTTTTTTATCACACATGGGTGGTGGCATAATCTTTGGATCGGACCTGCATCTACTTCTTGGGCGTTTTACGGACTGTCTAATTGGCCCTTGTAATTCGCCTTAGCTTCTTTTTAATTTCTTTTGGTTGGACCGTTTGGCTGTGTGCGTCGTTGTTATGTAGAGGCTGGGTGTAATCCTTTTTTGTATCTTGAGGATGCCTTGAGTAATAAATGCCCTTTATTCAAAAAAAACATATGTTTCTTCTTCTTTGGAGATTAGCTCTATACATGAAAGGAATGAAAGGAAGAATGTTGACGGCAATGCTGTCTGCATACAGCTAGAGCGGCATACAAGAAAAATAATACCTATGTTCCTAAATATAAATTTTTTTGGGAGTAACCAAAACGTCTTATATTTAGGAACAGACGTAGTAGATGATAAAACACACAACTAGTTAAATTCAAAGATTTGCCAAAGCAATGCACAGCTACAACACTAGTGAAAACCTTATCCTCCCCCCCGTCGCTCCCAGGCGACGCTGGGGGAGACCTCGCGCCGCCGCCCACCCACCACCCTCCCGGCGCCCCTCGCCGCCGCTGCCGCCGGCCGTGCGCCGCGGTGGCGGCGGCCCCCCCGCTGCCAAGTGGTGGTGTGGGGGAGGCTCCTCCTCTCTACTCTTCAAGCGGCGACGTCGGGATTGGCCGGGTTCGGCTGGGAACGAGGCCGGCGGCTCTCCGGCGAGGGCAAGCCGGCGCGGCGGCCCCGGAGACGCGGTGGTGAGCAGGCGGCGGGCGGCGGCATGGGGAGCCGTTGGCGTTGTCGCCGGCGATGCGGGGCGCCAGATGGGCTTGGCGGGCCCGTTCGGGGCTCGTCGGGCCTGGGCCGCGGCGCGTGTCCTTCGTGCTCGGCGCGGAGGAGGCCGGCTGGCTCGTCTTGCAGGATGGCGGACGGCAGCACGTCGGGCAGGAGCTGGCCGGTGGAGGTCGGGAGAGTTTTTGGGCAGGGACGGCGGCGCGGCGGCGCCGCGGCGAGGGGTGCTGCTCATGGCAGCGCAGCTGGTTGTTGGGGTCATGGTGTTCGGTGCGGCATGAGGTGCTGGTACCGGTGCTGCACGGCGAGGAGGGTGGAGCCTTGGAGGAGTCCTGGAGAGGATTTTGCTGCTGGTTGCTTGTACCGGAGTCATCGACGCTTTGGTGTCGTTGATCCGCCGGACTTTGCCCACTTCGTGAGGTCGTGACAGAGCTCTAGGCGAAAGTCTAGCTTTGACCTTTGGTCGAGGCCGACAACGGCGGCGCCCCGGCGTCGTGTGCCTTCTTGGAGGCGTTGTCGTAGAGCTCCGTTCTCGCCTCCGTGGGTTGTGGCTCTCCGGGAGAAATCCCATGCTTTCGCTTGCCGAAGCAGGGCGATGGTGTCGGTTACGTCACTACCTCCTTGGAGGCATCGCTTTGGGGAGTCTACAAGTGGCTGCTATGCTCGTCTCTCTCGTCGATGGTGTGGTGGATGTCGGGGCAGCGGCCCCGAGAGGTTGTGCTTGTGTGCCGAGGCGGCGGCCTCGGGGTCCATCGCGAGTGGTGGCGCTATGAGGCAGGGCCGCAGCTCGTCATGGCTTGGGTGGCATATCTCGAGCTGTGAGGGCAGCGAGGTTGTCGGCTCGGTCGATGCGCCCAGGGAGGGGCGATCTTCAGTATGTCGAGGCAGCGGCCTCGGACTTGGTGTGGCGGCCGTGGTCTGCGGGTAGTTGTCCTGTGCAGTTTGGGCTGCGGGCAACTAGGTCGTGCGGCGCTGCAGCTCGAGTGCGAGCGGTGGCATGTCGGGGCGGCGGCCCCGGAAGGTGGTTCAGGTGGTTTGCGCAGGGCGTGAGGGACAGATGGATGTCGGGGCGGCGGCTCCGAGAGTTCTGGAACATCGAGGGTGCTCCAACTTTGTGTCGTGTGGGCGACAAGGTTGCTCCGAGGTGTCCGCGTTGAGGCTTCTGTGGCGACGATGATGATGATGAGCGATGTCCTTGGGGTTGCCTCGGCGTGTTTTGTTGCTGAGAAGTCGAAGCTGATGTGGTGTTGGTGTACGATGACTGGCGGCAGATGTTCCTTTCGGCGAGTTTCCACGGCGCCAGCCTGCCTGGTTCTCTCTTCTTAGCTCTTCTTCGGACTCGGAGCTGCGCTGTCTTGTCGCAGGGGCTGAGTGGCACGGATCTTCATTTGGCCTCGCACGGCCACGACAGTGCGGGTTGGCTCGGCGACTGCCTGCGGTGAAGTCGGAGTCGCATGCTCAGAGTTTCGGGTTGGCGGCGTGGCCCCCAGGGGAGATGTGATGACGATGACGCCTTCATGCAGTCTCGGCGAGGCCCTCTCCTGAGAGGCGTGTGGGGTTTTCTCTTTTGGTGCCGCTCAGCGGTTGTGTTGGTTTTCGCCGGGTTTGGCCGGCGAGTGGTGCGTTGTGTTGTACGGTTTTTGGCCGGTTTTCCTTATAAACTGTCCAACTCTTTTTCGGCTTAATCAATAGATTGTCTAAGTTTCGAAAAAAACTAGTTAAATTCGATTATTTATGTGAAGATGTTCTAAGAAACTGATGCCACCCTTAGCTTGAACACCTAGAAAGATAAACGGTTTTCGCAAAAACAAAGGAAAATAAAAGTTTTTAATATGAAATTACAAATCCAACATTGCAATGCAGTTTTTTTCTCCATAAGTCGGAATATGGTAAGCAGTTTTCTTCAGTGTTTTAAAATCTTGCATGAAACAATCTACGATGAACCTTGCATCTTATTCACGTTCTGGAGCTGATCACTGATAATTAAAGCCTGATTATAGCAGCAGCTGATATCCCAGTCCATGTAGAGCTGACTGTCTTTCAGTAACATGTAGTCCTCTAATGAAGTATCAGCTACGCCTACAAGCATGTGCAACCAATCAGTACATTCATAAATTTTGCAGCCAACCAGTGCAATATCAAGTTAAAACAGAGCAGGTACTCATATCCTGTGCAGATAACCATACACAATATCAAGTTAAAACACTGATATTTTCCTAGTACTCATGCATCATTGCGGGATAAATAACTGGAAGACTGAAATGTGGGATACAACAACAAACAATGCTTAATCGTTATTTGCAGCAGTGGGATTAAAAAACACACCAAAATCTGTATGTAGTTAATCTTTTGATGGTGTATACATGGCTTAATAGGGAAATCAAATTAAAATGGTCAATGAAGTTTCCCTTGATGTAGAAGTATGTACCTGCACTACTAGAAGTCTAGCATAACTTGTTTATAATATAATTTCTGTTGATCTTGCACAACCAGGCCACCCAAAGTATAGTCTCTGCCACATCAGATGTGCACTGAAGTTTGTGTTCACTATTCCAGTGTTTAGCAGCCCTTCTTTCTTTGAAGGCGAGCCCAAGATCTAAATAAAGTATTGCTGCCTTTTATCACACACCAATATCTTCCTCCCTCGAACACTTAAAATTGGATCCACAACCTTCTGCCTTTAGTTCGGAACGGGTGCCAAATCTTGGGATCGACACGCACCAACAATTTTTCTTGTTACTCCCACCCCTATGGGCTTGGTGCCGTTTGCATCCCCTTCCCCCTCTGCTTGGTACAGGTGAAAAATGTGCATAGGTCCTCATGCAATCAAACTTATTGGACTGTCCTGAGAAACTCTGCCCAAGAGCACCAGAAATTAGCTCTGACTGGAATATTACCTATCCGAGTGAACCAGTACTCGAGCCAGATAGAGAGATGTAATCTGACTTCCAGTCAAGATTGCCACATGATGTCAAAACTTTTGAAAGCATAAAGTCATCAACATTGTGTCCTTCCTGCTGCATTAGGTACATATACTTAAAAGCCTCTTCACAGAGGCCATTCTGAGCAAACCCAGTAATTATCACTTTCCATGTTACCAAGTTGTGTTCTGGCATGGCGTTGAAGACTCGTCGAGCTTCGTCAACTTTTCCACACCTCATATACATATCGATCAATGAGCTTCCCACAAACACATCTGAGAAAGCAGGAGTCTTGTTAACAACTCCGTGAATCCTCCTTCCATCTCGCAGAGCCTCTAGTTTTGCACATGCTTTCAAAGCTGAGGAATAAGTGTAGGTATTTGGTGTCACACCATCCCATAACATGTCATCTAATGATTTAAGTGCTTCAACACTATGACCAACGCTATTGTATCCTGAAATCATAGCTGTCCAGGAGATAGCATCGCGGTCAGGCATTTCCTCTAGAATTCGTGCAGCATATGTATACTCTCCACATTTAAAGTAGCACCAAACAAGTGTACTCCCAATTTGAAGATTCTCTTGAATGGAATTCTTTATTATATGCGCATGCAGTTCCTTACCGAGACAGAGTGATCGTATAGAGCCACATGCACTTAGAAGACCAACAATGGTGAGGTTATTAACAGACACTCGGCGCGTCTTCATCTGTCGAAACAACAGGATAGCCTTTTCACCATGGCCACTTTGCGCATAGCCAGAGATCAGAGAAGTCCATGTAATAGTGTTTCTTCTAGGCATCATATCAAACACTGCCTGGGCATCAAACACTTCTCCATTCCTAGCATACATGGTAACAAGAGCACTGCCGACATGGATGTCATCTTTGTACAATTTCTTCACAACAGCACCATGCAGCTGCTTCCCACATCTTAAAGCCTTCTCTTCTGCGCAAGCCTTGAGGATGCTGCACACAGTGAACTCATTAGGGAGAAATCCCTCAGAGACCATCTCTGAAAACATCTGAAGGGCTTTATCCCCGTGCCCCTGCTGCACATAAGCCGTGATCATTGTTGTCCATGAGATGACATCCCGAGAGGTCATCTTATCAAACATCAACGAAGCACTGGCAACATCACCACACTGAGCATAGAAGTGTGCAAGGGCACTGTCAACTATCACGTTGCTCCACCTTCCTTTCACAACACAACAATGGACCTGCTGCCCAAGCTTAATATTGCACTGCTCGCCACAAGATTTCAGCAGGCAAACAAAACTCAAGCTGTTGCCTCGCTCTCCACTGCCCACCATATCCAAGAAGAGCCTGACGACCTCACTGTAGTTCTCTGATTTCTGATACCCATTCATCATAGCTGTCCACGACACAACACTCCTATCGGGCATTTCGTCGAACACCTTCCTTGCGTCAGAAATCTCATGGAACCTGGCATACGAGCTGATCAAATTGTTGGCCACAAAAATCCCAGGACCATCAGGGGACCGCACAGCAACCGCGTGGACTTGCCGGACATCGGACACGCTGCCGCAAGAACATAACGAGGAAGCCAGTGCCTCGACGTCCGGGGAACTTGGCGAGTGCCCCTCAGGGCCTTGCTCCGGAGGGCAGTAGCCATCAGCCACGGAACGCAGGGGTTGGATCTTAGCCCGGAAAGGTTGCGCCCTGAAGTATTGGTGCTCGGCCTTGTTGCTCTTGTGCTCGCCGGAGCTGCGTACTCTGCAGGGAAAGCTGCTCGGCTGGAACGGTGGGAGCGGATAAGCTTGGATTCCTGGCGGCGAGAGAGAGAGCAACAGAGCAGCATCTGGATTTCTCAACCCCGCTCCAGCGCGCGGTGGAATCGGAGAGCTAGAGGAGGAGCGAAGGGAAGACACCACCAGGCACGGGGTGGTGGTCCCCCCCGTCCGCTCCGGGAGGCGACGAGCAAGCGGCGCAGCACCGGCGGTGGAGGGCGGTAAGCAAGGTGGCTGGAGGTGAAGATGGGTAGACTCGGTTGCTGACGGTGCTGTTTGGCGTCGCTCCGGCGGCCGGCGAGTGGCGTCGGAAGTCTGGGGGTGGATGGGTTTTTGGTTTGTTTGTATTTTGGTGGATTTTGGAATTGTCGAGCGAGTGGATCAGGGTTTAAGAGTTAACATTTTTTTCTTCTTATTTCTCACGAGCGACGGTGACATTGTGGTCCCACGTCACAGACAGGGCCGGCTCTATATTTTTCGGGCCCCTAGTGTAAGGTTAAAAAATTGGCCTCTATAGGTACTGTATATGCACCAAGGAAAAAAATAACGTGCTATCAAAAATAGCGTGGCCCTCCTCCAGAAGTTATACAAGATATAGCGTGATATAGCGAAGTTACATTTGAAATAGCGTGATGAAAAAATGCAAGAAATTGCCCAAATATTAAGGATTTCGGCACTAAAAATTTGTCTAGAAGCAATACATGCATAACTAGGTAACCATATTAAAATGCCAAGGCCAAATCCATGGCACAATTACAAATATGAGGCTTAAACCATGAAAAAGTAATAAACTAAAAGATAAATAGTTTTGACTTTAATCAGAATCATTAACATCCTCTTCAGAATAACTAGAAGAACCACCAGATTGCCCGCCATCATCATCACCTAACGTTATTTCTAGGCTTTTTGTTAGCGTAACTATAACATTACCTCGTTTAGTGTGATTTGGCACGTATAAAACAGAAATAGCGTAATAGCGTCAACTTTAGGCTAAATATAGCGTAGCCTCTCCAAATACGCTATATCGTGCTATTAAGCGGGAAATAGCGTGCTATTTTTTTCGTTGATATGCACGCATATGACGTAAAATGTTAAAAGTTTATATCCAACCACACATTTTTATTCCAAGACGTCTATAAATAACTGATATAAGCGATTAAGAAATTTCATATTATGACAGAAAGTCTAAAAGAGTAGCAAAATATAACAAATAATATTCCCTTCTAATTTGATTATCTCAAATAAGAACCAAATTCCAATGAGCTCATTGTCAATAATGTTTTAGTGCTTCACAAAAAAATACTTCTTCGGCATTTCTAGATGCAAAATCATTGAGAACCATATAGAGATCAATACAACACGTAGCTAAGCATCAGATCAAGTAAACTAGGGCAATATTCAATATATACGTTACCGCGAGCAGACTCGGCAAAGGAGCGTGATTGCACGTATCTGCACGGAGGAGGACGATCTGCAGCCGCACAGGGTGCTTCCGCGCTTGGTGCCTTGGCCGCTAGGCGATCTAATTTCTCTCCAGCGGAAAGCCGAAGGCGGCGGCGAAAACACGAACAGACGAACAGGCGAGAACAGTAACAGCCAGCTGATCGATTGATCCATCGGACGAGCGATTGTGGGCATGCGCGTAGCTAGCGACTAGCGAGCCTAGGCCTCTCCACTGATGGGTTGATGCTTCGCTTAGGCCTTTTACATTTTAATTTTTTTCCAGCACAATAGCACTCAATGTATATAGGCATATGTAGAGATGGGCCTGATTGCTACGTGTTGGTGAACCCCAAGAGGAAGTTATGATGTAGACAGCAGAAGTTTTCCCTTGAGAAATCTACCCAAGGTTATCAATCCAGTAGGACTTGACGATCTATCGGAAGGTTGTTGATGTTGACTCCCCCTGGCGCTAGGGAGCTTGCACCAACGTGGAATCTGCACAGACACAAACCAGAACTTTGCCCAACACGAAACAGAGAGGTTGTCAATCTCTCCGGTCTTGCAGAAACAAAGAGTTAAACGTATGGTGTGGAAAACAGCAGGAAAAACAGCAAGTAACAGGAAACAGATGATTGCAGCAGGTTGTGTAAACAGTATGAGGAAATTGGACCAGGGTCCACAGTTCACTAGTGGTGTCTCTCTCAGAACAGATAACTAGCATGTTGGGTAAACAAATTACAGCTGGGCAATTGACAAATAGAGAGGGCATAACAATGCAATACATGCCAAGATGTCTACTATGAAATCTAGTTGGGCATTACAACAAAGTACATAGACCGTTATTCCAACAGCATCTATGCCTAAATAATCCACCTTCAAGGCAGCATCCGCATCCATTCAGTATTAAGTTGCTAACAACAGATTATTGCATGAAGTAAAGTGTGTAATGTAATCAATACAAGTGCCCTTGGACACTGCACCAATGTTTTATCCCTAGTAGCAACAGCACATCTACCATCTTAGACCTTTCTGTCACTGATCCAGATATCTAGAGACTGAACCCACTATCGAGCATAAATACCCCCTCTTGGAGTCACAAGCATCTACTTGGCCAAAGCATCTACTAGCAACGGAGAGCATGCAAGATCAAGAGCACATAGATAAACAACTTGAATAAACATGGTATCAATATTCATCGGATCCCAGCAAACACAACATCTAGCATTACAATAAGATGATCTTGATCATGTTAGGCAGCTCACAAGATCTAAACATGGAGGCACAAGGTAGAGAGACAACCATCTAGCTACTGCTATGGACCCGTAGTCCAGGGGTGGACTACTCACGCATCACTCCGGAGGCAGGCATGGTGATGTAGAGCCCTCCGGTGATGATCTCCCCTCCGGCAGGGTGCCGGGAAGAGCTTCAGAACTCCTCCGATCTGAGATTGACGATGACGGCCGCGACGGAACTTTTCGTGGAATATGATCGACCGTAATAGGGTTTTCGCGTCGCGGAGAATATATAGGCGAAGAGGCGGCGTCGGTGGCCGAGGGGGGCCACCACGCCATAGGGGGGCGCGGGCCCACCCTGGGCCGCGCCCTAGTGTGGCGTGGCCCCCTGGTGGGTCTGCTCCGACTCCCCTTTGGACTCCGTGATCTCCTCGTGATATTATTGACGATGTCTTTTGTTTCGTCCAATTCCGAGAATATTTCCTTAATAGATTTTCTGAAACCAAAAACAGCAGAAAACAGGGAACTGGCACTGTGGCATCTTGTTAATAGGTTAGTCCCAGAAAATGCATAAAAATGATATAAGTGTAACCAAAACATGTAGCAATTGATATAATAACAGCATGGAACATCAAAAATTATAGATACGTTTGAGACGTATCAAGCATCCCCAAGCTTAGTTCCTGCTCGTCCTCGAGTAGGTAAACGATAAAAACAGATAATTTTTGAAGTGACATGCTACCAACACAATCTTTGATCAAATAACAATGTAATGCACATGATCTGAATGAAGTGATCCAAGCCAATGGTCTATAGTTTGCAAGCAAGTAAATAAAGAGTAAACATAAGTGATCACACAAGTGCAAACTTTCATGAATAACACTATAAAACATTTAGAGATATAATAGTCTAACATAATAGTTAGTTCACAGCAGCAATAATTCTCAACATGAAAGTGTTTGTATCAACACAAAGGAAGATAATAGCTTCAGCTTTTGCTTCAACTTTCAACATGTATATCATATAGATAATGTCAATGCAAAGAATATGATCAACCAAACACAAAGTTATGTAAAAACTGTTATACTGGAGTTGACAATGATGTTTGCTTAAGTAGACAGAAAGAAGTGGGAAAACTGACTCAACATAAAAGTAAAAGAATGGCCCTTCGCAGAGGGAAGCAGGGATTAACATCATGTGCTAGAGCTGTAGTTCCCGAAGGCATATAGAGAGCATAAAATATTGTTTTGTAAGGTAATGGTGTATACAGGTGTCAACAAATCAAATAGCAGGTACTTGTCATCTTCCATGGCTAACTAACTTTTAGAGCGGTTCCGAGAGTTTTTAGGACTGCACTTGTAACAAGCACTTATTGGTGACACTCCTCCCAACCATTTACTTTCCACAAACCATGGCTAACCGAATCCTCGGGTGCCCACCAACATTCACCATGGAGGAGTGTCTATTTATTTATTTATAGGGTGGACTAACCAGCTCTTTAATGCAAAATAAAAGGTGGAGAAGCAGATGAAGCTGCCAATCCTTGTAAATTAATTAGCATGGAAGATGACAAATCTCACTACTACGTCCTTATGAGCTTTTCAAGTAGTGACACAAAAAGGATAATTGTTTTGAGTAGTTAGTAGATAGCACATGAAGAAATTTACTTGGAATGGTGAAAACACCACATAATAGGTAGGTATGGTGGACACAGGTGGCATGGATTTGGCTCAAGGTTTTGGATGTACAAGAAGCATTCCCTCTTAGTACAGAGTTTAGGCTAGCAAGGTTATTATAAGCAAACATCATTATCAACTGGAATAGCAAGAGTGTACATAAAACACAAGGTTTGACGAACCATAGACTCCCACTGTCTTCCTTGTTAACACATAGCCTTCATCCAAAAATTATCTAGACTACTATGGACTTCCAATTATGCAACAGATTATTATAGCAGAAAATCCTTATAGTAGTTCTTCATTAATAGCCATTACTTACATGATGCACAAGCTTAAACATTAATTACTTGACAGCTCAAAACAATTGGCAAGCATCAAATTACTCAAGACAACGATCTAAAAAGATTCATGTAAGCATTTTATACCACTACCACATGCATAGCATTTTTCTGGTCCAACCAAACACCAATCAACTTATTTGACAACTCTCCAAACAGATATAAGTGAAGCAAGAGAGTACTTTCTTCAAAAGAAACTGAAAGCTCTAACAAGAGATGTATGAAAAACTGAGAGCTAACAGCAATAACAGCAACTAGACAGGAATACTCAACAAGTATAAGTGAAGCACAAGAGTATTCTAATGAAAAAGTGGAGCGTGTCTCTCTCCCAAACATGAATGCTAGGATCCAACAAGTATAGCACAGCAAACAAAACAAAACAAACTGAAAACAAAAACACACTGACGCTCCAAGGAAGAGTACACTAGTATGAAGCAATAAAAATATAGCACCATTAGAGATGACCTGATAATTTGTAGATGAAGAAGGGGATGCCTTGGGCATCCCCAAGCTTAGATGCTTGAGTCTTCTTGAAATATGCTGGGGAGGTAAGCCTCCCCAAGCTTAAGCTCTTCACTCTTCTTGATCATGTAATATCATTCTCCTCTATCAACACTTGAAAACTTCCTTCACACCAAAACTTAACAGCTTTTCTCATTAGCAGGTTAGTGCACTAAAAGATAATACTTCAAAGTTCTAGCAAAGACAAAACTCACAAGCCAACTATTTTAAACATTAGCCACTGTTACTAGGCTCAAGTGGGCACTTTTACACGAAAAGAAACCACTTAAAAACTTGTAAAAGAGAGAATGCAAAATAAAAGACAGAATCTGTCAAACCAGAACAGTCTGTAATGACGAATTTTTTCGAGGCACTTACGATGCTCAGATGAAAACTTTTGAAATAATGAAAGTTGCGTAACATCATCAGGAACATGCACAAAAATTTCAGCATTTTTCGATTTTTTCTGATTTTCTACTGAATTAAACGGTGACGAACAGCAATCTGTCCCAATGCAGTCCCGAAAATAAAACCAACTTTGCATTAGTAACTCTCCTTGGCACAACAAAACAGCAAATAAAGATACAAAGGAGTTGCTACAGAGGTAAACAAGCATCCTTGACTCAAGAAAACAAAAATAAAACAGCAAATAAAAACATGGGTTATCTCCCAGAAGTGCTTTTCTTTAATGCCTTTGAGCTAGGCATGAAGAGATGCATCAAGTATTGCCAAAAATGTTGAAATCCTCCACTCTTTCGGTGGGATCCTCTTTCTTAATTGGGAAGAAAAACTTTCGGTTGATAGGTGCAACAAACTTCATGAACCCATATTTTGCATTGATAAATCCCCCATTACTCTTCAAAAAAGATCTTCCCAAAACTATATTACTAGGAGATTTTGTAAGGATCATAAAAGTTGTAGGTATATTTTTATTTTGCATAGTAATCTCAACATTAATGATCCCTACACTTTTTATAATAGTGCCATCAGCATGAAAATGAAAAACAGGATAATCAACCATACCATCAATTTTTAACAAGTCAAACACTATCTTAGGCATGATGGACATTGTGGAACCAAGATCACAATAGGCACGAAATTTCTCACTACCAATGCTTATTTCAATAAAGGGTTCCCAATCATTTTTTAACTCAACATGAGGTGGTTCCTTAATGTGGTGGTCTAAGGTTAAGTCCTTGAGTGACTCTTCTATTTTATCAAGCCTAGTAAGCACACCTGTCTTATCCTCTTGAGGAAATTGAGCAAGTCCATTCAAAATTTTATAGGCTTTTTCTGTATCATGTTCATAGAAAGTCTCCCCCACCATAGTATCTAGAGCATTTTGGTATAAAGGTAGCAAGCCAAAGTAGAAACGTTTAATAAGAATGTCTAAGTCCATTTTAAGTTGCATCTTCCTATGCAGTTCTAACATCCTTTCCCAAGCTCCTTTAAAAGTTTCTCCACTCTCCTGTCCAAACCCAATAATTTCTCCTAAAGGGGAAACAGTAATGAAAGGACTGGAGCTAGACATGGTAACAAGCAAGTAACAACCGAAATAGTAAACTAGATGCAGGAATTTAATTTTTTTTGGGTTTTTGATTTTTAACAGCAAGCAAAACAAAAATAAAACAAGACAAAAAACAAAGTAAAGAGATTGGAACTGAGAGACTCCCCTTTCCAATAGCCTCCAAGTCCCCGGCAACGGCGCCAGAAAACAGCTTGATGGCTACGTGTTGGTGAACCCCAAGAGGAAGGTTATGATGTAGACAGCAGAAGTTTTCCCTTGAGAAATCTACCCAAGGTTATCAATCCAGTAGGACTTGACGATCTATCGGAAGGTTGTTGATGTTGACTCCCCCTGGCGCTAGGGAGCTTGCACCAACGTGGAATCTGCACAGACACAAACCAGAACTTTGCCCAACACGAAACAGAGAGGTTGTCAATCTCTCCGGTCTTGCAGAAACAAAGAGTTAAACGTATGGTGTGGAAAACAGCAGGAAAAACAGCAAGTAACAGGAAACAGATGATTGCAGCAGGTTGTGTAAACAGTATGAGGAAATTGGACCAGGGTCCACAGTTCACTAGTGGTGTCTCTCTCAGAACAGATAACTAGCATGTTGGGTAAACAAATTACAGCTGGGCAATTGACAAATAGAGAGGGCATAACAATGCAATACATGCCAAGATGTCTACTATGAAATCTAGTTGGGCATTACAACAAAGTACATAGACCGTTATTCCAACCATCTATGCCTAAATAATCCACCTTCAAGGCAGCATCCGCATCCATTCAGTATTAAGTTGCTAACAACAGATTATTGCATGAAGTAAAGTGTGTAATGTAATCAATACAAGTGCCCTTGGACACTGCACCAATGTTTTATCCCTAGTAGCAACAGCACATCTACCATCTTAGACCTTTCTGTCACTGATCCAGATATCTAGAGACTGAACCCACTATCGAGCATAAATACCCCCTCTTGGAGTCACAAGCATCTACTTGGCCAAAGCATCTACTAGCAACGGAGAGCATGCAAGATCAAGAGCACATAGATAAACAACTTGAATAAACATGGTATCAATATTCATCGGATCCCAGCAAACACAACATCTAGCATTACAATAAGATGATCTTGATCATGTTAGGCAGCTCACAAGATCTAAACATGGAGGCACAAGGTAGAGAGACAACCATCTAGCTACTGCTATGGACCCGTAGTCCAGGGGTGGACTACTCACGCATCACTCCGGAGGCAGGCATGGTGATGTAGAGCCCTCCGGTGATGATCTCCCCTCCGGCAGGGTGCCGGGAAGAGCTTCAGAACTCCTCCGATCTGAGATTGACGATGACGGCCGCGACGGAACTTTTCGTGGAATATGATCGACCGTAATAGGGTTTTCGCGTCGCGGAGAATATATAGGCGAAGAGGCGGCGTCGGTGGCCGAGGGGGGCCACCACGCCCTAGTGTGGCGTGGCCCCCTGGTGGGTCTGCTCCGACTCCCCTTTGGACTCCGTGATCTCCTCGTGATATTATTGACGATGTCTTTTGTTTCGTCCAATTCCGAGAATATTTCCTTAATAGATTTTCTGAAACAAAAACAGCAGAAAACAGGGAACTGGCACTGTGGCATCTTGTTAATAGGTTAGTCCCAGAAAATGCATAAAAATGATATGAAGTGTAACCAAAACATGTAGCAATTGATATAATAACAGCATGGAACATCAAAAATTATAGATACATTTGAGACGTATCAAGGCCCCCTCCAGCCATGGGCCCCTGTGCGCCGCACCAGGTCGCCTAGGGCCAGAGCCGGGCCTGGTCACAGAGCAAGACGGTGACCCTCCTACAGTCTACTCCTCGTGTTAAAATAAAACAAGTACTCTCGCCAGATTTCAAAAAAAAAGGTACTCTCGCCATCTATTATTCTTTGATCTTGTTCTTCTGATCCGCTCCGTCCTTTATACATTTGATTTGGTTGACATCTCTCGTTTTCCTCTCCCGGATCTTTGGCCATCTTATAGATGTCCCTCTCGTCTTTCTTCGTGTTTAGACGCTGGTAGAACTACTCATACAACCGACCCCTCGACTCGCTCATTGCTCGCTTTACGGCCTTCTTTACCCCTGTACTTCTCTATATTGACTGCGCTACTGTCTAGACATAGTCATCTAAAACAGTCCTTCTTCTTTTCAATAGCCTTCTGAATCTCAACGTTCCACCACCAGTTATCCTTAGCATCACTTCTGCTTCCCTTGGTCACCCTAACCCCTCTGAAGCCACCTTCCAAATTCAAGTCCTCATCCTCATCCACATATTATTTGCATTGCATCCTTCCTCCCAAGGGCCCTCCTTATTAACCCTACCCTTAAAAGTTTGAGTTGCCTCCCCTTTAATTTCCACCACTTCGTTCTAGCGGGTTTGACGCACTTATCCCGGAGGACACACAATCGAAAGCGGAAGTCATCTACCACAAGCTTATGTTGAGCGACAACACTCTCTTCAGAAATCACCTTACAATTAAGGCAAGCGTGTTTGTCTTCAGAGAAGACAAAAACAATCTGGATAAAGTGTTGACCAATACTAAAAGTCACTAGGTGGGATTTTCTCTTTGTAAAGAGGGTGCTATGACCATGTCATAGGCTAAAGCGAATCTTAAGTCATCCTCTCCTTGGTTTCCGATGTCATAGCCAAAGCCCCCATGCACCCCTTCAAAACCTGTGTTAGATGTACCCACACGACCAATTGAGATCTCCTCCGATGAAGGGCTTCTCACAAATAGGTACCCTCCTAAGCAAAGTCCTGCCGGGGCGGAGCTAGAAAAAAAAAGCCTGGTGCACATCCACACACTGATTGCACAAACGAGCCTCGTGGTTGCTTGTTGTGATGCTTTTCAGTGTGAAAATCTGGTCCATGGTGCACAATTCTTAGGCTAACCTGGTGCACAGGGTCAATTTCTGTCCCACTTCCTCACAAAAAATATCCCTACCCTGGTGCCTGTGCACCATGGAGAGCCTATGTAGCTCCGCCCCTCAGTCCTGCAGGCCTTCCCAAAACTCTCTCTTGGTGGTTTCATTGTGGCCTACGTGCGGGACATGATAACATTGAGAACTAAGTTTCCAACAACCAACTTGACTAGGATAATGAAAAATTCAGCCAATTTCTCTCGTGTACGGTGGGTCAAGTGCCATGCACAACATGCAAACGATGTACGGTTTCGATTTGACTCCTAGTCATCAGCCACATGTACCTAGAATGTGGGCCTAGCATGTCAGAATCGGAAAAATCTTAAATGGGGTAAAATGTGACAAACAGGCTGTAAGTGGCAAGAAATTTAAATTGGGTAAAATATGTTAGAAATCATACAAATAGAGGGTAAAATGCTATTGATCTATGGATTCACTCTTAAAAAAATGAAGACAGCATTAACAAAACGTAGTTTAACTTCAGTTTATCTTAGCTATTGATCTATGTGACATAAAAAGCATATTTGAAGGCAGGTTACTGGATTTAGACGGTGAATGCAAGGTACCTACACTTCTTGAGAGTTGTACCTTAGGTGGACCCGAGTAACTTAAGTTTTCAAGAATCTTATTCAATGAACAAAAGTTTGATTCGTCTAGTATATCAAATTATTTTCATGAGCTGGAACACTATTACTCATTTGGTGTATTTTCTCCCAAAGGAGCGAGTTATCAGCAATTGGTCATCAGAGACAATCGGTAGTGCCAGAAGAGCAATATTTGCAACAAACAAACTGTAGTCAAGGAATTGCAGTGCTGTGAAACACAACACTACTTTGCCCTGCTGTCTTCTTGATCCCAGCCTCATGCATCACCTCGCCCATTCTCGTAGCAGCATACCAGTTCCCATCTTCTAAATAAATATTCCTAATAGTCACATACCGATCGGATTGCTGAGGGCCAAGAGCCACTAGTTTCCGCCCAATTTCAGCAACAAGCTCTACATTTCCATGGAGCTTGCCAGCACCAAGAAGTACACCCCAGACAGAAGCATCAGGCGTAAAGGGCATCCTCTCTATAGTCTTAATGGCCTCCATAAAACGGCCAGCACGGCCTAAGAGATCCACAACGCATCCATAATGGGCCATCATTGGAGTCACCTTGTACTCTGTCACCATTGCCTCAAACCAGTATAACCCAACCTCGACCAATCCAGCTCGAGCACAGCCCGTCAGCAGAGCAAGGAATGTAATCTGATTCGGCAAGAACCCTCCAACTATCATCATGTTAAACTTAGCTAGTGCTTCAGTCTCTTCCCATGGTTAGCCAATGCAGACAGGAGCGCATTCCACGTACAGACCTCCTTCTCGCTTACAATCTGAAAAGCTCTCCTGCAACAGCAAAGCTTCCCGTACTTGCCATACATGTCAATCAACGCCGTGCCCAAGAACGCCGTGAGGTCAACCCCGTGCCGAACAACATAGGCGTGAACAGACATCCCGACCGCAAGCCCCTCCGCGCCATCCAGGTTAGCGCAAGCCGAGAGCACGCTGACCAACGTGGCCTCCCCGAGACGTCCCTTGCTATCCGCTAACAGTCCTCTGAAGGCCTCGACAGCATCCCAGTGGCACCCGTTCCTCGATAGCCCAGAGATGAGCGTCGTCCACGACACCACATCTTTTGCCACCATCCGCTCGAAGAATTCTCTAGCCACGGAAAGGTCCCCGGCGATACAGAGAACATCAAGCATGGCATTAGAGGATGCCAGATCCGGGCTCCCCATTTCGTCAAACACTTTGCAGGCGTCACGCGCCAGACGGCCGGCTCGGCCATAGGAGCAGACGACCGAGCAGGCAACGAAGCGATCGGAAGTCAGCCCGCGGCGGAGGCACTGCGCGTGGAGAGCCGTGGTGGCTCGGCCGGAGGCGGAGACGGACCTGAGGAGGGAAGGGAACGTGTGGCCGTTGGGGCGCGCGCCCGCGGCGAGCATGGCCGAGAAGAGGCGGAGCGGAGCGCATAGCGGGGTAGAGGAGGTGGCGGGGAGGCGGAGGTGGGCGTGGATGAGGCAGTTGTAGGGGAAGGGGGTGGCGGCGGTTGCGTGGGAGGCAGAGAGCGCGCCGGAGGTGAGGAGGAGGGCGTGGACCTGGAAGAGGCGGCGAGGGGCGGAGAAGTGGCTCTGGAGGAGGCGCTCGAGGTGGGCGTAGGAGTAGGGGAGACTGTCCACATACGCTACTATGCTAGCGGGTAGCCCGCCGGCGGCGTAGGACGGCGAACCAGGAGGCCTTCACGCACAGAACGGCATGACGTTGTGGCATGGGGACGACGGCTACTGGCGTCAGTGTGTTCGATAGAAGTGTCAGTACCGAGGGACGGCCGTGCGTCTCGTTTGTAAATCCTACTTGAACGGTTGAACCCAACGAATTCGGGGAGAGAAAAATTCAGCTATAGTCACTGAACTTGAGAGGTGGTCTCACTTTAGTCATCGATATTCAGAATACCCGAAATACGGTCACTCTAAATATTTATTTAGGTGGTTCACTTTTGTCACTGTATCCGTTTTTATACTGTATTTTATACGTATTGTGTCACCCTGTCCGAATGTTGACTGGTCAGGCGGCCTCGTGTGTGACAACCGTGCGGACAGCATGGCTAAGGTGCCAGCGAAACGTCCAGTTTACATTAAACCCCCTAGGACCTCCCGCTCACCCACTTCAACCTGCAATGGCTCCACGCCCCGCCTTTCGAGCGCCTCTTCTTCTACTGTCGTCACCATCTCGACACAACCGCCGACCAGCTCGCCTCCAGCCTGAAGGCCTCGCTCTCCGCAGCCTCCGCCTCTACTTCCCGCTCGCCGGTCACCTCCGCGTCACCCCGGCACGGCCGCGCACCTCGCCTTCACGCATGCCGAGTACCACCACGACGCTACCTCGCATCCGACTGCCGCCCCAGGCAGGTAATTGAGCTCGCCAAGCTCGTCCCACAACTCGACCACATCGTCGACGCCGGGGCGGTTGTCCTCGCCGTGAAGGCCACCGTGCTGGCTGCCCCGCGGCGACCTCGCGCTCGGCGTCACCCCACCGCCGTCTTCCACACCTGGGCGGCCACCTGCACCGGCGCCGATTACCTCTCGCCTCTCCACCTGCGCAGGGCGTCACACCGCTGAGGTGCTGCGCGCCCGTTGCCGTCCTGGGCCTCGTCTGGTCCTGCTCCCCGTGGACCACCGGAAGGGTATGAATGTGCCTGCGGCGTACCTGGGCAACTGCTGTTGGAACCAACCTTTGGATCAATCTCACACGGTGGACTCTGAAACTCTGAGGAGCACATACGAACACAAAGATAGAGAGTTTTGCGACGCTTAACCTTGCGTCCGCCACGATCCAATTAGAGCGCGTCCATCCCACTTACAAGTTACAGTACAATGGATCGTGCCGGATAACTCGGTAGAAAACCTAACAGCTATGACCTGGCCGCAGCGTCGACTCAGCACGCCTCTGGGCTACAAGGCTGGCACGTACAGGAAACTTCAGTACGTGCCTGCTACAATTCTGCTACGAAAACAAACTAGCTTGACACGTTCTAAGGAAAATAATCTAAACAGAAACCTGTAAGTCTAACAACTGCCTCGGTCCAGCCATCGCTGCCGCGCCCTGGGGGCTGGGAGTGAAGGTGTCAGGCGGCGCTCCGCTTAGGCCCGCATAACTCGATTTTAGCACAAAACGATTAAATCTGAGGAGGAAACGTTACAACTAAGCTATACTATATTTAGCAAGTTGCGGGCCGGGTTCGGGCGCCGCCTTGCAACCTGACCTGGGAGGACCTCGCCTTAGCCGGCGCGGGCGGCGTCTTCGCGGCGTGCGTGGCGATAGCCGTGGGCATCGAGAAGGCAGTGGCTACGCCGGAATGGGAGACGCTGCTGGAGCCGCTGGCCAAGGTGGACATCATGTCCGTGGCGGTGGTGCCCGTGGTGCGGACTGTGGCGCACAGGAACAGCGGCACCAGCCCCGCGGCAATGTCCGCATGCATGGCGGCAGTGGTCGCGCTGGATCCCGGCGATGCACGCGGCCTTGCAGAACGCGAAGTGAATCTGGTCCGATCCGATCCTCCCGGCGCCGATCTGGGCCAGCTTCTGGTCCCTCGCCGCCACCACGGCGGACAGCACGGCCTCGCAGGAGGTGTCGACGAAGGTGCTGCCGCCGCCACCGGCGAAGAGGAGACTGCTGGGCAGGTGCAGCGCCTTGCCGAACCAGTCGACGACCACCATCTGAAGCTTGGTGGCGGCCGGCGAGGCGGCCCACGTGAAGGGCACGGCGTTGATGCCTGCGGTGAGCGCCTCCCCGAGGGAAACCACGGTGCTGCTGAACGCGAGAAGTGCGCGAAGTGGTGAGGGCTCTGCCATTGCGTCATGCCCGGCAGGATGAGGTCGCGGATGTCCTGCGGAGCTGACGCGAACGGGTCCACTGCGGCGCCGCCTCCGACTGGAGTGACAGTGGGGTGAGTGGGAGGTCCAAAAGAGGGGGTTTAATAAACTGACATTAGCCACGCTGTCCACACAGTTGTCACACACGTGGCCAGTCAATTTCAGACAGAGTGGCACAATACGTATAACATACAGTACATGAACAGATACAGTGACCAAAATGAACCACCTAAACAAAAAGAGTGACCGTATTTTGGGTATTCTGAATGTAGTTACCAAAGTGAGACCACCCCTCAAATTCAGTGATTGTTCCTGAATTTTTCTCATTCGGGGAACGCTAGCTTTCGCAGTGCGAAGGTTGGCATGGATCTTTTCTGAATATTCCTTCATAGGAGCTGTCGTCGGAGCACCCGCAGCCACAGCCGACCGAATCGCCGTCCGCCCTACCCGTGGCCGGCGCGCAGCCGCGACGCCTCACCCTGCCCACATCTCCTCCTCCGCCGGTCCGCCGCCGCCCCGGGCATCTTTATAACCCACCCTCTTCTCCGGCGCCGGCGAGCCCCGCACACCCCCAAGTTAAGTCTCTTCTCACCGTCGCCACCTCGGGGAGGAAGAAGGGAGAGGAAGGAAGTCAGCGTTGGCGCAATAGATCTGTGCGACGCTCCGCACGTTCGTTAATAGGCAATTCTGAACGAATTCTACACAAATGCCCTAAAGGACCTCTTTGAATTGTATTTTTTTTGTAGGAATCCAAGGATTTTGAATCCTAACAAAAAAATTCTATGCGAGCTCTTTGGATTGTAAGAGCATCTCCGGGCACGTGCCCAATAAACTGATTTATACATCACCAAAGACCAAAAAACATGCTCCAGCAGATGATGTATCCCTATCCGGTGATGTAGAAATTAAAGGGCATGCCCTCGCTTTGGTGATGCATATTTGCATCGCCACAAGGGCTGCCAAAAACTTTCCACCCCGCAGCGCGACCCAACTGTCGTCCCGAACCTTCCCCTTCACTCCCACCCCCGGTCCGCGCATGATTCCAGCCAGCGCCGCACCCTCCCGCGGCCGGATTCACGCCGTGGAAGCCGCGGCCATCCGCCTCCGACCACCGGCTGGTTTGAGCGTTGCAAGCTCCGCTGTGTCGTCGGCGCTCTGCCCCGACCCCTCGAAGACCTTTGTGTCTGATTTCCCCCGCCACCGTGCCACCCCGCGGCCAGATCCAACTTGCCCATCCGCCTCCGACCATCTAGAGATTTGGCCTGCGAAAGCTCCGTCGGGCCACCGTCAACCATCCTCGAGCATTCACCGCGCCTCTACATCCTCCCCTGCGCGACTCCGGCCAGTTCCGCCACTCAAGTCAGCCCGGAAGCTATCGGCTGCCGAGTTGCCCACAAGTATTTGTTGAAATGACTCCTCTATTTTTTATTGCACATTTTTTAAGCAAGTAGTAATAGGAATTTTGTTTTTTTAGATGATTTTGTACAACGATTCCTCGTCCGATGAGGAATGTGACTTGGAGGAAGAGGAGGACATGGACATGGTGTTGATGATGCACAAGAACAAGCGGCTGAAACACGACGGCTCGGTTTGGGTCCATGAGACGCTTCATCGATTGAGGCGTGATGCCGACGACAAGCTTACGCGCAACTATTTTGGACCAACTCCGCTCTATCCGGAGAAATACTTTCGACGTCGTTTTAGGATCTCGAAAGATTTGTTCCATCATATTGCCACCTCGTTGAAGCAACATGATCGATACTTCGAGCAGAGGAGGAGTTGTGCCGGCCTTCTTGGACATAGCACCAACCAGAAGATGACTGCCGCATTGCACATGATGGCATATGGCAATCCTTCTGGTCTGGTTGATGACCACTTGGCAATGGGAGAGAGCACATCCATTGAGTGTGTCAAGCGGTTTGTAGCGGCTGTTGTTGACGTGTTTGGCCCAGAGTACTTGAGGCACCCAATGCTCAAGACAAGGCTAGGCTTTTGGCGATCAACATGGGCCGTGGATTTAAAGGTATGCTTGGCTCCATCGATTGTATGCATTAATGGTCTTGAAAGAACTGTCATGCTGCTTGGCATGGAAAATTCAAAGGCCATAAGAAGGATGCCACCATCATTCTTGAAGCGGTAGCCGATCATGAGACTTGGATTTGGCATGCATTATGTCGTGATCTTGCAACGACATCAATGTGCTCAAAAGATTACCACTATTTTGCAATGTTGGCCAATGGTGAATCACCACTGGTGGAGTTTGAAGCTAATGGCCGTACCTACAACTACGTCTACTACCTTGCCGACGGGATCTATCCCAAGTGGGCAACCTTTGTGAAGCTAATTGCAAGCCCCCAAGGTAAGAAAGAACTCCAATTACATAACGCACAAGCCTCGGTAGGAAAGATGTGAATAGGGCTTTTCGGATTTTGCAAGCCCAATTTGCTATTGTGCAAGGACCGGCTCGGTTTTGGGATAAAAAATGCTTTCGTACATCATGACGACTTATGTGATCATGCACAACATGATCATTGAGAATGAGCATGGTCAAAATTTGGACTACACTTTCTATGATCTCATGAGCCGGCCGGTTCGGCCACGGCGAAGCACCGACCGTATCGCATGCTTCCTAGAGGTCTACCATGAGGTTCGAGATGCCGACATTCAAGAGGATCTACAAAAAGATCTAATGGAGGAGTGGTGGACTTGGAATGGGTGGCAATAGTTTCATCTCTTTATTTGTTGTTGTATGTTTTATGTGATGAACTTTGAACCATGTTTGATGAATTTGTTGTTGTATTATATTTGAAAAATTGATGAACTATGTAATAATTAAATACTATGTGTGTATGATTTGATTTCCAATTATTTGAGACTTAATTTGATATTGTTTGTGGATTAGATGATTCATATGTATGCATTTTGTGTGAGATGAAAATGTGTTTTTGTGCCCTATTTTACATCATCTTGGAGCTCCCATTTTTTTGGTGCCATAAAATACGTCATCTACGGGAGCAAAAACAGATTTTGTGCCCTAAAACCATAAAAGCGGTGCCCTATAATGAAGAAGTGATGCCCTAAAATACATCATCTGTTGGAGATACTCTAAGATCGGGATACCAATTTCCTATGAAATCCATTCTTACGCCCCCATTTCATAGTATTCTCAACATGAGGTCAAACTTTTTTTTACGAGAAACCCAAACCTCATTCTAATTTTTCTTTGACAAGTCCATTGCACTTTCACTCACTCACTCACTCACTCACTCACTCACTCACTCACTCTCTCTCTCTCTCTCTCTCTCTCTCTCTCTCTCTCTCTCTACTTTCCCTCACCAATCCTCCAAAATTTATGTGTTTAATTATTGTGTACCATCCAAAGACTTTGAGAATCTTGCGTTTTTTTCCTTTCCGTATGTTTTAGAATCCTATGAGAATCCACTTCACTAACATCTCGATCTTGCGTTTTTTTCTTTTCGTATGTTTCAAAACCCTGCAATCCAAAGAAGCCCTCACTGGTAATAAAATGCATTGCTATTAGTTCATTTCGCTTTGATATGCTCATTTATGCTTGATTTGGGTAGAGGCCGTCATGGTTGCAACTTCTAGTATTGGGATTTTGGAAGATGGAGAAGATACTTATTACATAGACTATTTGTTAAGCATTGGGATCCACATTCCTAAAGGGTTGATTGGATGGAGAAATTGACGAAGAGGTCTAGGCACGATAGGACATCCGATGAATCACTTACAGCAGAATTGGGGTACAGATGTGAGATGTGCATTTTTAAAACTATTAAGACTAACTTGGCATTCTTGCAATAGAATTAGGAACTTCGATACATTTAACTCTATTTTTAAGACAATATTACCATATAGCACATTACATATCCATCCAAAGTATCTCCTCCCTAAAAAAAAACTAATACGGAGATAACTACAGCAGTCGAGATCTCATAAACGATGGAGACATGGAGTACACAAGACCCAGGCCCTGGTACATCTAAACAAGTCATATTACCAAGTCCACGCTCCTTCCTACTTTCCTACCAGTGGAGATGCCGAACAAATTTATGATCCCCCACAGACAAAACAAGGAAACATCACGGTGAGCTGAAGCCTGTGCAAACGAAATTAAAACCTGTGGAAAAAAAAGGATAAAGAAAGAATTCAGAGCTTCTTTGCATGAGAACAATGGAAATTTCCTCACTCAGCAGATGACTCACAAATGCAGGTAAAATTGTCTTCAATGGAAAGAACTTCAGTTTATCCAAATATGTTATTAAATAAGACAATCAGATCTAACCATGTCTGTTTGTACGAACAAGATCAGAACCAGAGCAAAATATTAATTAAAGGTCAATGGCAGAAACATATGTAACACAAACAGGGGAAGCATACTTCATGACAATCAGATCTAACCATGTCTGTTTGTACGAACAAGATCAGAACCAGAGCAAAGTGATAAATTCAATCAAGATGGTCTGGATAAAGAATAATAGTTTTTGAATGCTTGGACGAGTATAAAATGGATAGCCTTCACAATAATGTCAGTAACACCAGTAAAATGAAGTCCGTACTTATATTGTTATACACACACTCGATGTAAAATGTGAATGCGGATCCTGCGGGCATTGTAACTTATTCCAAATGCCTATTATAGTTTGGGATAAGGTTGACATTTAGGTGCATGTCTGTAGTTATTCCTTTCCACTCGACAAACATGACATGTTTCCCATTAACTAAGAAACTGAAGCAATTATTAGAGTCTTTAATTAGTTTGAGATTTTCCGGAAATTCGCTTTGGAGCTCGGGCTCATATGCTCCCGTTATTTGAAAAAAATTCAAAATTTGAAAACTCATCAAAAAAATCTGAAAAAAATCATGCACGTACCTGACCATGGTACGCACCACCGTATTTTTTTTCGCGCCGAAATGACATCGTAGCGCCCTGTACAAAAATGACAAATTTCCTGTCAGAAATTCAAAATTTGAATCTCATTTTCTGACAGGAAATTTGTCATTTTTGTACAGGGTGCGTACGATGTCATTTCGGCGCGAAAAAAACTACGGTGGTGCTTACCATGGTCAGGTACGTGCATGATTTTTTTCAGATTTTTTGATGAGTTTTCAAATTTTGATTTTTTTTTTGAAAATACCGGGAGCATATGCTCCCGGGAGCCAAAACGGCGCTGTCAGATTTTCTATGCATATATTTATATCTATATAAATTAGTGAATTTCAGAAATATTCAAAAAAATAAACCTGTCAAACAAAAAGCTTTATTACAATTTAAAAAGTAAAATCGTATTTGTTTCAAATTTCGACCATCAACCACAGCAGAGTTTGATTTTCAGCCTCCAGCTTCAAAATCATCTAAAAGTAACCTAAGTTAACAAAATTGTCAAGTTTCACACCACAGCTGGTTTCACATGCAGTTCTGGCTCACGTGGGGGCATACGTGTCAAATTTTATTTGACATGGCATTAACATGAACAAATATGGCTGACTCAGTAAACATGGTCCACATGTCATACTCATGTCCTCACATCCTCCTCCTTCTCTTTCAGTTAAGAGCTCACCGGGCAGGGTGCAGAAAAAGAAGAAATTGATGGCAGGCGTAAATGAGTTGGTGAGATAGGTTGGTATGTTGCTCAATGCACGGTGCATCACGTGGGACATATACCATGTAAGTCATTAGAAAAAAAATGACATGTAGGAACCACGTGTTGTCAAAACTATCCCCATTGATCTGCTCTATTAATTCAGGCTGTATTTCAAATAGTTTTTTATTTGGAGGCTGAAAAAAGGCCTCACACAATAGTTGAGTTGATTAGACTTTTCCTTTATAAATTCCGCTTTTAAAATATTTAGGGCCAAATAAATTACGGGAATTGTTAACTTTGCACTTGCACTATATAATTATGTATGGTAACAAGGTGAATATTATTCCAAGTTGTCTTTTGAAAGAGATAAATTCTTCCCATTTATTCATTATTTTTTGAATGGCCCATTTTTCATTATAGTGGTAACTACATAGAAACATTATGAAAAACGTTAGTCCATAACAATGTAAGGTGTATGATAAATAGTTTAAGATATGTCGTGTTTGATCCTGAAATGTGGATCAAACACCAGATAAGGTTTTTCGCCACCTAGATTTCCTCCATAAATCAGAACCATCAAAGCATTCCGTTTAGTTAAGGGTTCTGAAAAAGGCAGCAAACTGGCACTATGTTACACCCTCCAGCACAGCCGATTTCATTGTTCTAAAATTCGGCCGAATCACCGATTAACTGGCCGAGTAATCGCTATTCAGTGGGTCACCGAAACGAATTCAACATATTCGGTGGATTAACTGGCCAGGCCTGTTAATCGGTCTGACAAGCCGATTAATCGGGAATCTCCTGATTAACTGCAGTCCGATGGGTGCACAAAGGCTAAAAAAAATCATATATTTGGTTGGAACTTGGAAGTCTAGGTCATGCAGATGGAAGTCGATGGTTTAGTGGGCTTTTGGGCCAAGAGAACTATGGCTAAGTAGGCAGATGTCAATATACTATCTATTTCCTTCTCATATATTTGTTTTATGTAGACATTTGCTAGTTAACTAGCCGAATAATGGTCGACCAGTTAATCCAGTTAATCGGCCGATTCGCTGATTAATCCCTATTCAGTGGCTGAGCGAGCCGTTACCAGTTAACGAATTCCCGAACAATGGCCGATTTACCCTGTCTAACCCCATCTAGGCCCTCCTAATCAGTCTGTTATCTTAGTAGAGCTTAGGGCCTTGGACCCTTGGTGAACATAATTTTGTCAAACTTTACTAACAGAAGGGCCCTGCTTAGACAAAATTGGAATATCTTGAGGCCTCAAGTCAAAAAGATAAAACTTAGGGCTTGATTAGATAGAACTCAATGGTTCAAGCACATATAAGACTATTTTCCCTATTACTAACTAGCACAGTTGCTAACTAGCACAGATACGTTAGTGCTATATCGTAAATAAAAAGTGGTGTTAGGAGTATGTACCGTAATCGAGCTTAACTACCTCATAAATCTTATTACGATTGCAGAGAACTCTTGCTATCAAAATATAAGTTCAAGTGTACTCAGAAACTGCGGGGAGTTCGTACCCTCTTTTCATTTCCAGACGTTTCTACCGTGCATACTTTTTCTATAATTTTAGAGTTCTTTGATATAATTTTCAAACACATAGGAAAATACAGAAACATAAGAAGCATGAAGAGTCAAAGAAATTGACGTACAGCCAGATGATTTTTTGTTTGCCGGATATTAATTTTCTCAAGTGGTATGCCATAGGTGCTCAATGACTTCATAATGTTGTGAACTCTCTCATCGACCTCTTCACATGCGACTTCAACAATCTTTAGGTTTTCTGATGCAAATGATTGCTCCAATAAATTGTAGGTTACTTTCACTGGTTCTACATAATCAGGTATCTGCACCAAACAAAGTTTTATGATAAGATCAACATTCCTGGGTGACCAGTTTATAACTTTAATAGCATAAGTCTACGGGGAAAAAATACCTCAAAAAGCTGGAGAGAGAGATTCTCTAGGACTGGTGTGTGTTGAAGAATACAAATTAGTGCATTGTGGTCATCAGTCACACACCACTCATTGATTGATAAAGTCTTTAGTTTGCTGAATGTAGGGCATCGTCTCAAATCCCTTGCAAGAATAATCTGTATTGTTTATAAAAGCAACATCATCACTATTAATATTGAAAAGTATAAGACACAACAATATAGATGTGAATAGTAATTGTTGTCCAAAATTTCGGCTAGGTGCTCAAAGTAATAGAAGAAAAGCTCAATAAGCAACGCCATATTATGTAGTAGATCTCTTCTTTAGACAGGAACATTTGCACGTTGACCATATTGAAAGCAATCCTACGAAAACTACCATTGCTCATGTGCTATTGGTGATTATTTTCATGTAATAAATTTATTATATGCATAAACTTCATAAATTTCTCTGTAAAGATCGTATAAACTCCTAGAACCCCAACTTGTGATATACTGATATGATATAATAGATGCAACCAATTTATATGTAAACTTTCAATTTTTTAGAGGATGACTAAAGAGAGAATGGTACTCCTAACAGTAAAGACAGAAAGTAACTGTAGGAGTACCAATTCAGGTTCAGCGATCAACTTCAAATCTGTAGCAGCTGACAGACCTCTGAGAAACAAACAACCTTCTTTGCTGTCATCATGGCCATAGCAAACACTCGCAAGAAGCATCATAACAAAACTCACAAGCATTATCACCGTAACAACACTCACAAGAAGTCTCATCACAACTCTGAAGAGCAAAGGTGCCACAAGTATCCCAACAAGCACGGTTAAATCTGACAGTTGATGTTACTAACGCTGGCATGTCTTCAAGAAAAGGAGTTAAACCGATGACACAGCTTAGTTGCAGTGAAGTGAGACTCGGAACAGAAATACGAGACCCTTTTTCACTATAAAAATAGCATTTCCGAATGCTCGGACGTTTGAGCGAACGGGAAAAGATCTCTTCAACAGAAATGGTGCACTCGGTCATCTTCAGCTCCTCCAAGGACAGACAGCTCGAGAAATCAAGAATCTTGTCATTTAATGGGACTTTAGCAAGCTCCAGGTTGGTCAAGTACTGAGATATTACAAGTGGGTGCTTAAGTTGATACGAGACCTTGGACTCGTTCCCCTCCGCTACAGTGTTTAGGGGCGATTTCTTGGACCTCCTGCTCTGTCCACCTCGCCGGCGGCGACTCGCTGGTCCCCCTACCCTCCGTCGGCCGCTTCGGCGGCGGGAGGGTGGGGGAACCCCGGATCTCGCTGTGTATATAGTGTAGGATCGAGTAGGGTGCTCCCCGGCGGCGTTTTGGAGGCGGTGGCGCCGGCGGTTGGAGTTTTGCTGCTGTCTGCTTCCTCTCCGGTGTCGGCGCTCCCTGGAGTCTCGGCATCAAGCAGGCGGCGTCGTCGTGCTCGCGGGCCTCTGGGCTCGCCGTGTGCGGCTTGTTCCCCTCCGGATCCGGTGGCGGAGGATCCGGTTGACTTTCTCTGTGCAGGTGGTGGTGAGGCAAGCGGAGCGGCCGATGAAGTTGGGTGGAGGCTCTGCGTCTGCGGGGTTCGAGGTTCGACGGCTTCCCGTCCGCTGGGGAGATCCTCCGTTCCAAGGTCTGGGAGGATTTGACGGCGGCGAGTCATCGGCACGTCTACTTCGTCGGCGGCTTCGACGCAAGAGGACTTGGTTGTAATTTCTTTCTTCGTGGAGGTCCTGTTTGCCTACTTGCTGTAATCACCGTTTGTACTCTCGCAAAAAAAAAGTACTGAGATATTACAGGCAGACGAGCAATGGGGAACCGCTTAGAGGCATCCCTGCTGAAAGCAACACTGAGAACCCAGACTTGGCACAACAAGGCATACCGTATCCACAGGTTCACGTAGTGCCCAGCATGGTTTTTAAGGCGCCAAGGCGTCTTAAGGCGGAGGGAGGGCGCCTCAATGCCTAGCCGCTTAAAGCGCAAGGCGAGGCGACGCCTTAGACAGTTTTTAAACTATTGTAATCAGATCATTACTAGCAAAAGTGTCCGTGCGTTGCAACGGGAGAAAAAAATAAGGACCCCTTGCATCCTATTGAACGTGTTGTGGACCGTCACATGAGACACCGAAAAGCCATTCTAATTTAATGGAACCGCACACTAATCTCGTAGGTTAGGTTCCACGTTGAAGACTTGGGACTGCTTCAATCTCCAAAAAGATAGAGATTGCTTTCTTGATGCAATATGTGAAACTTTGTAAAAATTGGGACATCCAAAATTGGGACATGAAAAGTTCAGAGGCCTGCATCTCCTTGATCAGCTCTACTCCTGAATTAATGTTTCTATTCTTCCACAGGTCCACCACATCCTGATAATTTGTTTCCAATGTCACTTTCATGTAGTTCTTCTCCACGGCAAATAGCATTGCATCCTACAGGCAATTAGCTCAATAGTAAACGGGTCCCCAATGCATTGGCTGCAACTTAATGTTTTGAACCAGAACTTTTCTTCCACACAATTTCTATCGACTTGCAGGGCTGATATTTGTACTATACTCCAGATTGCTCATATGTCATATCACGATAAGCATGATGCGTTCTTTTGCGCTGACAGGCAGCAAACCTTGGTGGCGGGATAACCTCTGGGCCGGGGATCATTGAGACCATTGGAAGAAAAATCTAAAAGGCGCCCAGCTTGCTCCAAGGTTCCCGACCAGCGAGTCCCGGATCAGCGCCCAGATTGCCGCCGGTGCGCGAAGAAAGACAGGATTTTCGGAGCTCCGGAGTCACTTATCTCGTTGGTTTCTGGAGCTGTGGAGGTCCCCTGACTCTCGCCGCCGATCCTTGACCCCGTAGGCCCTACGCTGATTGTTATGTTCCTTGCGTTGAGGAACACCTTCTCACGGTTCATGTCTGCTGCAGAGGACGATGATGTCAGCTTGAATATTTGAAAGGCGTTGATCCGCCATTATTGGCATTGTTTTCTTCTTCCTTTTTTCTTTTTTTCTTTCTTTTGGGCGTGATTGTGTTGTTTTGCCCCAGCGGTGATCTCAACCTTGTATCGGGTGGTTGCTATATTAATATAGCGGGGCGAAAGCCAATTTCTTCACGACACTCGACAGGGAGGATGAACGGCGGCAGCTTTCGGCGGCTGTTCCTCATGTGAGATCTTGGTGTGGGTTTCGTCACGGTTGACCTCAGCCGCTCGCCTGGGCTCTTCCTCCATGGCACCTTCGATTCACGGCTGCCTGCCCTGCTTCGACGCTTTCAATAGACAAATTTATGGGAAGGGTTCCACCTTGAGCTAGAGTCCGGATCGGTACCGCGCGAGGACGTTTGTAAACGGACGACGGGGAAAAAAACGAAACGGTACATAAGTCGTGGCAGTGGTGGTAATTTGTGCAAACTTTAGAGCTATTTTTAACGACGTACACAAGAAGTCATCCTTCCTTTATTATTAGGTATAGATAGGATACGAGCTGCAGCTATTCTAATGAGCTAACAAGGCACCAGTAGCATATATTTTAATCAGCCCAGTAGAGCCAACAACTAACATCCAAATGTCAGCAGCTAGCCACTACGACTTGTCTACTTCATCAGCTACTTCCAAAATCCCAGCAGCTAGCCAACTAGTACTACTACTATAGCAAAGTCACATCAACAGCTATGGGCATAGCAGAGCCACAGCAGCAGTCACGGGTGGAAAGAAGAAGTACGTGGGGGAGAGAGAGAGAGGAATCTTGCTGCTCTTCTTTTTCCCGCTCGACCTGCACCTGCTCTTCCATGGCGTCCAAAACAGCTTTAAAGCGCCGCCTTACCCGCCTCATGACGCTCTGGACGCCTAAAAATTCTAAAGCGGACGCTCTAGACGGGAGTCTAAGGCGAGCCCGACGCCTTGCCGTCCCAGGCCGCTCTGACGCCTAGGCGACGACTAGGCGATGCTTTGAAAACCATGGTGCCCATCGCCTTCTAAGAACTCACTGAAGTTGAGCAGGCACGCGTCCAGGGGCGAGCGGTCGCGGAGGACTAGCAGATAGTCCATGAACTCGCGGGACTCCTTGACGGGCCTACAGCCGGTGAGGCGAAGCACGGGAATGGACTTCCAGAGGTAGCGCCAGCGCCGGGCGAGCACGCAGGACCGCACGGCTTCCTGCGCCTGCAAGAAGGACATCACGTGCTGCAGGATAGCATCCGGCAGGGCGCTGATGCGGTCGGTGTCGCCCGCCCTTGGCGCCTTCTTGCTCTTCGGCATTCCGTCGAACAACCTGCGAGCGGTAAATCCTAAGGAGCAAGAAACAAAAGATTTACATCACGCGCACGAACTGAGATGCAACATATGGGGCGGGAGGGGTAGTGTGAGAGCGTCGCCCCACCTGTTTTGCAGCGGAGAGCGGGTTTAGGGGGACGGTGGTCGGTGGAGCACCGTGGAAGAGCCGCCGTTGGCAACGGGCGCGGCGGTAAAACCCTAGATGGACAGGGTGGAGGACGGATGAAGCTAGACGAGCAGGTGGGATGAAATGGGGACGACAGGAAGTGGGACAGCTGTCTGGGAGCATCGAGGAGTACAAATGCGAGTACGGGAAAGTGTTTTGGCTCCCGAGTTTAAAGAAAATAAAAAATAAATTATGACTTTTTAAATAAATGGTATATCCAACAAACGTTAAAAAGTCAAGTTCAAATACTTTATATTCTGGGCTACAAAAAAAATGAAAAGCTCTGATAAATTTGGAGATCTGAAAATATGGATATTCAGATCCACACTTTTATCCTGTGTGAGCTCAAAATAGAAAGTATTTGAAGTTGATTTTTGGCACACTCATGGAAAGCATCATTAGGTACGTTCGGGTTTTTTCAAGAAATTTTGAAACTCATAAATATTATTTTGATTTGTTTAAAATACCAGGATCGCTGTAGTTTGGGAGCACGGAATCTCCTCTCAACGAGCACGGATTAGTTAATTTCGAATTACATCAAAGTAGATTCCTTACCATATGGGCATCTCTAAACCATGTTTGAATTTCTCTATCCGTTTGGGGTATTTGCAGATTAGGGTAACCCACAAGAATCCTACCTAAGTGTCTGAATTCTTCGTTCGCGTGCAACGGTTGTCACCGATTTCTCAGTGCGGACATCAATAAGCCTCCTCACGATTGTCATTTCGGCGGTCGCCGAGATCCACACTGAGCCTGACTCTTCGAATTCATCACTTGCTTCTTCCAGTCATCATTGGCTTCTACTCCTTGGCGCGTAGAGGCTGACGAGAATGAGAAGCAACAGAGGAGGAGAATAGGATGGTGGTGACGGCTCGACTGGGAGAGGGGAGACAAAGTCGAGAAAGGGAGAGGAGTGAGGGGAGAAGCAGGGGATAGAGTTTCCCCCTATCCGACGAGTTGCACTTGCACGGAGTTGAGGATGAGCTCATGGACGTTTGAAGCCCCCATATGAGCCAGATCTGCCACGACTACTTTCAGCCCATGGCCATGCTTTGGTGGTAATCTGTGAACCAGGGACGGAGACAGGAGTTGAGCTAAAGGGGGCGGGCTAGACTAATTAGTTTTTTTATCTGTATGAGGGGGCCTAAACTAGCTAAAACATCATAAAGAAGGAGCAGAAATGGCTAATTCCCTTAAGAAAATCATGGCCAAGGGGGGTGGGGGTAGCCCCTGCTCGTCCCCCTTGTCTCTATGCCTGCTGTGAAAGACATGTTGCGGGGCACAGAGGATAGGTAGGGGAAACCATGTTCGGGTGGAGGCAGAGGGAGCTCCACAAGGCATCAGGGAAGAGAAGGCGTCGCGACGCAAATTTTTAAGGATTTTTTAAGCAATTTCATGACAAATATGCATGGCAGATGAAGGTCGCCCTAGACCGCCCCAATCTAGCTCCCCTTTGCCACCTTCCGATCATCATCACTGCAACGCACTTTTACATATTAGTTCCTCAACTTTTCAAATTCGACCCACACTACACCATAGCTCTACTTAAATGAAGGCGTGTATCGTGTTTCCCCTAACCTGCCAATTACAAAAAACATGCCATCACGGTGATTTCGCTTATAATACTTTACATGTTTATTAATCTCCCCATTCCAATAAGTAAGTAAGACACCCTCGTTTTACGTGTTTTTGTTTGGACCGAGATTACTCCAAATATATAAAGATTATTGGTAGAAAATAGCATCATTAGAAAGTGTTTTTCAATATGAATCCGACAATACTAATTATATGTAGAATATAATCAAGATATTTATGCTCAAATTTTTCGGTCAAACTTCGTCTTCAAAAGCGTGTGCGCCTTATTCATTGAAACGGAGGTAGTACAATTTGGGATTACGCATGCAACATCAAAAAAATTATAAGGATAAAAACTTGTAGCAACCAACCAACAAGAACTTTCAAAATTCAGTGTGTGCATTCAACAATTTCGTAAGCGTTTTGCTACAAATTTAACGCATGTATGAAATATCGTAAGATGCAAAAGAAAAAAACTTGGTAAACATGGCTATCTAAGGAAAAAACTTGGTAAACTTGGTAAACTGTTAGCCTCCTTTTGTGCAAATGTACCTGGATATCCGTTCCTCAGCAAATTACAAGTACAAACAAGACCGACTGGCACTTGAGGGCATGCTCCAGTGACTGGTTGCTCTCCTCGCCGATAATTGTGATTTGCTGGCACCGATAGAAGTGGCACATGCGCCGGTTTTTCAAACTGGAGACACTGCATTTTTACAAGATTTTGGCATGTTTTGAACACAATCTGCCACTTCTTTTCATCTATCGGAATAAAAAAAAATTTAGAGAGTACGCGAATGCGTACCGTAATTTATAGAAGGCAGAAAAAAATTTACAAGACAGGCTCCCAGACAAAAACGTCGGGTCCAGGAACTCCCACACACACACCTCTGCTCGTAAGCCTACTCTCGCGCTATGTTTGTAACACCTACTCCCGCTCTCCTCACCGTAGGCAAGCGCTAAACTCTTCCAAGATCAGCCTAACCAGCTGCTCCGATGTGCGTTGCTGCTGTCTGTTCTGAAAACACCAGCCATTCCTGTTCTTCCAGAGCGCATGGCAAGCTGTGCAGACCAGCGCATCAAAAAGTCTCTCTCCTTCTTGTCTCTGAACTTTTGCCGCTCCGACAGCCACCACCCCTGCAGGGTACAGAGCTGCGTAGGCGGCTGGGACTGCACACCTAGCTGTCTCAGGCAACGATCCCATACCTCTCTCGCGAAGACACACTGTATTAGGATGTGCTCCGCTGTGTCTTCCTCCTGTAGATAGACAAAGCACGACGAGGTAACCGCCTGCAAGCCATGTCTCGCCACTCCGGCCAGACGTCCATATCCGGTGTTGTGCAGCCAACCAGACGAACATCTTGCTTTTGGGGGTTGCTACATTCTTCCAGATAGGGGTAGCCAGACTGATCTTTCCTTTCCCTGCATCAACATGGCGTATGTCGACCTCGCTGAGTACACACCCCTCTGTCCCAAGGCCATCTGAACACATCTGCTTCCTCCGGGTCCTCCTCACCTCCGAGATCGCAATCCACAATGCGAGACACTCTCTTGCCCCCTGTCTTTCCCTTCCCTGCATCAACATGGCGTATGTCGACCTCGCTGGTACACACCCCCTCTGTCCCAAGGCCATCTGAACATCTGCTTCCTCCGGGTCCCTCCTCACCTCCGAGATCGCAATCCACAATGCGAGACACTCTCTTGCCCCCTGTAAGCCAAGGTTTCCTGAATGTCAGCCACCCAAGCATTCTCCTGCAGGCCTTGCGCGACTGGTCCTCGAGTTTCTAATCCGAGTGCATACCAGGCGACTGATTCCTGGTGCAATCTCCTCGACTGCCTTGTTGTTAATCCAGCGATCCCTCCAAAACAACGTTTTGTGTCCATTCCCTACTTGGATTCTAACTAGGGAGTCGAATACTGCTCTGGCATCCGCATCTTTCAGCATGCCAAGCCCTGCCATGGCCTTCTGTCGTCAGTTCGCAGCAACCATTGCCACCGAACTCGCAGAGCTAAGCCCTGCAAACGCAGGTCCTTGATGCCAAGACCGCCGTACTCCTGCGGCACACAAATTCGCTCCCAGGCAATCATGCACTGCACCCTGTGGAATGATTGGCTATCGGAATAATGAATCATGCTGGTGGCCTCGCGAAGACTCAGCGGTGGCGCAGCGAGGCCTCTGAAGGACACGCTAGCCAAGCAAGCTCAAGAGGGACCAGAGCAGTTCATCGTGTCACTATCTCCAGCACTACCATCCAAACAGGCAACATCATTCCACACATACAAAAGTAGTGAGTTGTCGTCAGCAGAACACACTTGCACGAAAACCCATCTTGCAAACCGAATGTGCATAAACCAAAGCTGCAACGGAAATTCTAGGTTCATTATTACAAACGGAGGTGATACGGGGTGCTCATTGTAGGACATCAACATCCCGACTGGGAACATATTTTGTATGTCTCAGATGATCAACAGGCGCAATATCAATGAATACCCAAACCGTCTCTCTCGAAAATGGTGAATCTGCGCAGTCCACAGCCCCACGAGCATGTCCGAACGTAACTGGAAGCTGCATTACATAAATGAGAAGTTTCAGTGACTTCTCATTTTGAGAATCGGATAGTTTAGGTGACTTGATAGGACTACATGTCACTGAAATATAAGAATTGTGCTTAGTATGATTTGAGTCAAAATTTTGATTGAAAAGCAGAATTCTTGACAGTTAACTTTATGACATGTGATTGCCTACATTCTAAAATACTATCTGTGCTGTAGAAGATTGTGATGAAAAATCCAACATAAATTACGAAAAGGTGTAACCGGAAGTCATGCAACTAGTTCTCAAAATAAATTACCCTTTGAGATCCTTATTTACCGGTTGGTGATACATCCCTTATAAGAAGGAAGAGTAAAATTGGCTTGCCCATGGTCTCATGAAAAGTGTAAATAACTTCAGATTGGCATGTGGTTTGGGTAATCAAGACATGAAAAATGATAATACCAGGTTGAGGTTGAAGTTAATGGTTTCCCTAAACAAGTTACATCGGAAAACATAGCTCAGAAATGGATTTATAACACCAAATGGTACCACCATGGAGAGTAAGGAGCAAACTAACGATGATAATATTACTTTGATCAAAGGAGGAAGGAGGGAATCATAGTGGTGTGTTTCCCTTTTTTCTTTTAATCACCGAAAATGGAAATTTCTACAATAGTTAACCTTAACTGACGATTGTTGGAGAATGAGCAACTACATTCTCAGGGGACAAAGGCCAATACATGTACAAGTGTGGTAAAGTGCACTAAGCCCCTTATACAATGTTATACAATGGGGATATACAGAAGATAGACTATAACATCTAACACCCCCCTCAAACTCATGATGGGTCAACAACACTGAGTTTAGAGAGAAAAAACCCATGCTGCGCTCGAGTTTGTGCCTTCGTGAAGAAATCCGCCAACTGTAACTCAGACGGCACATATTGAAGAGCGAGAGTCTATCCTGCACAGCAGCACGAACAAAGGAGGCATCCACACCGATGTGCTTAGTGAGCTCATGCTTCACCGGGTCACGTGCAATACTGATAGCACCTGTACTGTCTGACAATAGAGGAGTCGGTGCGGCAGCAGAAACACCAAAATCCTCGAGTAACCATCGTAACCAGGTCACCTCAGCCGTCAACAGAGCCATCGCTCTCAACTCAGCCTCTGTACTCGAGCGGGAAACAACAGTCTGTTTCTTCGTCTTCCAAGCAATGAGAGAGCCTCCAAGAAAGACACATTAAGCGGACAATGAGCGGCGATCAGAAGGATCACTAGCCCACGTAGCATCAGAGTAGGCCTGGAGCTGGAGCGAGCTTGGAGGGGGAAAAAAAAAGACGGTGAGAGATCGTGCCACGAAGATATCGTAGAACACGAAGGAGGTGACTATAGTGGACAATGGTGGGAGTTGAAACGAACTGACTCAGAATGTGAACAGGATATGATATATCTGGACGAGTGATAGCGAGATAGACGAGGCTCCCAACAAGGTGGCGATAGCGTGTGGGGTCAGTGAGGGGATCACCATCAGTAGCACGAAGCTGAACGTTGAGCTCCATAGGAGTCTCAGCAGTGCGCTCATCACCAAGCGCTGCACGAGCAAGAAGATCCTGAATATATTTTTCTTGGGAGATGAAGAAGCCATCAGAGGTGGAGGAAACCTCAATCCCGAGAAAATAGCGAAGGGGACCAAGGTCAGACATCAGGAACTGCTCGCGGAGGCGGGCCTTAACAAAGGCAATATACTCAGAGTCATCGCCAGTGATGATCATGTCATCAACATAGAGAAGGAGAAGCATCCGACCATGAGGAGAGGTGTGGACAAACAAGGCAGGGTCATGATCGCTAGGCGAGAAACCAGCGGCAGTCACCACAGAGGCGAAACGCTCAAACCAGGCGCGAGGGGCTTGTTTAAGGCCATAGAGAGAGCGCCGAAGGCGGCAAACCATGCCATCGGAACAGAGTACCCCGGCGGTGGTTGCATATAAACTTCCTCACGCAACTCACCGTTGAGAAAGGCGTTCTGGACATCAAGCTGAGACACAGACCAATGACGAACAGAAGCCACAGCGAGAAGGGTACGGACAGTGGTCATGTGGGCCACAGGAGCGAATGTCTCATCATAGTCGCGTCCCTGCTCCTGCTGAAAGCCACGAGCCACAAGACGAGCCTTGTAACGCTCGAAAGAACCATCGGAGCGAGTTAACTTTGTAGACCACTTGCACGTGATGAGACGAATACCAGGAGGAGGGGAAACAAGATCCCACGTGCCAGTGCGCTCAAGCGCAGCAATCTCCTCAGCCATCGCAAGCTGTCATTCAGGCCGAGCCATGGCATCATGATAGGAAGTGGGCTCAGCAACAGCAGAAAGACCATACTGGGAAGGAGAATAGCGATCAGGAGGCCGTAAAGAAGGCCGAGTACGAAGGTTGTGAACAGGTGTAGACGGGGAAGGAGGCGCACCGGAAGTGGAGGGCACGTCAGAAGAATCATCCACGGCACGAGGACGACGAGTGTAGTGGAGAGGAAAGGGAGAGAGGGGACGATGGACCGGAGAGGAAGGTGGAGAGGTGGGTGACGAGGGAGGAGAGGAGGAAGGTGGGGAGGGTGGCGTCGGGGTGTATCAGGAATAGTGGGACTCATCGGAGGAGGAGGAGAAACATGAGGCACAGAGGGAGAGGTGTCGGGAAGAAGAAAAAAGAGAGATCTTCCAGGAAAAGGACGAGGAGGAAGGCGCGCGGGTAGTAGGAACGAGACTCATCAAAAGTCACATCACGCGAAATGCGCAGCCGGCGACCAACAGGATTCCAACACCGATAGCCCTTGTGTTCATCACTGTATCCAAGAAAAACACATTCAACGGACTGAGCGGTCAATTTGGTGCGTTCGCGCGGAGCAAGAAGAACATAGCACACGCAACCAAACGAACGAAGAGCGGAATAGTCAGGGGAACGACCGGAGAGACGCTCCATAGGGATACCTCCCTGCAAAGCAGCCGACGGCTGAATGTTGATGAGATAGGTGGATGCAGAGACAGCCTCAGCCCAAAAGTGGGGTGGAAGAGAGGCGGCGATCATCATCGCACGAGCCGTCTCAAGCAGATGGCGATGCTTGCGCTCAGCAACGCCATTCTGAGCGTGGGCACCAGGACAGAAAACTGGGCAAGAGTGCCCTGTTCAGCAAGAAAGCCACGCAACATCTGGGAGATATACTCACCAGCCGAGTAAGCACGAAAGACACGAATGGGCATGGAAAACTGGTGTGAACCATGGCAGCAAATCGCTTATATACAGAGGAACCTCGCAACGAGATTTCAGAAAATAGAGCCAAGTGTAGCGAGAGAAATCATCAATAATAGAACATAGTAGCGATGACCCCCTTTTGAATCAAAGGGAGCAGGGCCCCATACATCAGAGTGAACAAGGTCAAAGGGGCGGTGAGATACAGACTCACTCGTAGGATAAGGTAATTGGATCTGTTTGCCAAGTCTACAACCTCACAATGTAAAGAAACGTCACCAGATACAGGCCCTAAGACACCTTGTCGCACTAGCGAGGACAAGCGAGAGCCACAGATATGACCAAGTCGATGATCCACTGCTGGAAGGACACATAAGAGGTGGCAGCAAGAGCATGAGGACTGGCGGATGAGGTGGCAGCGGAAGGAACATGAAGCCAGTCAACCTCCCAAAGACCCTGGACTCACAGCGCCGGGCCAGCGCCAACCAGAGTCTTGGTGCGACGATCTCTGAACAGAGCAAGAGTCGGCATCAAGAACAACACGACAACCAGAATCAGTAAGTTGGGCAGCGGAAAAGAGGTTCATGGTACGACGGGGAACATGAGAAACACTCGGAACAGAAAAAGACGGAGTAGAAAGAATACCACGACTAGCAACAGGAAGAGGTGTGCCATCGGCAGTAAGAACATTGACAGGAAAGTCAAGAGGTCGAGAGAGGACAAGGCAAAGAATCAGGAGACATGTGAAAGGAAGCTCCAGAATCCAGAACCCACGGAGATGTACCTGACTGTGTAGGCGGTGGTGGCGGGAGAGTGGCAGTAGTGGAAGCAGTCAGTGAGGCAGCGGTGCCCGTCAAGGAAGAGCCTGAGGAAGCCAGCATACGCTTGAGTCGCACAATGTCCTAGTCAGTGAGGGATTGTGCAGACGAAGGCGCACGAACCGCAGTAGAGGAGCGACCCTTGTCACGCTGACCCATATCATGCTGCTTCTTGAAACAATCAGACTCTGGATGACCCGGCTTCTTGCAGTAGTCGCAGAACGTGTGAGAACGAGGCCGGCCCGCCCTGCAGAGGGGCGCCTGCCCACCCCCATGAAGGAGTGGGTAGCAGCGGTGGAACAGACGATAACGAAGCTCGGGCAGCAAGCACAGTGGGAACCACAAGCAGACCAGCAGGACGGAGTCGGGTCTCCTCAGCGCGAAGCTCTGCAAGTACCTCTGAGATGGGAACACGTCGACCACAGGCAAGCAAGTGAGCACGCCGAGGCTCAAACTCGGGACGGAGGCGAGACAAGAATACACATGGACATGTGAAACTCCAAGTCTGACCTCACTGTCTGACAGCATCGACAAGTACCGCAAACAACAGTCCTTAGAGAGTCAAGCTGACGCCAGATGGCAGAGCACTGTGTGTAGAACTCATCAACAGTAGAGTCACCCTGCTGAAGATCATGCTCCTGACGCACCACAGACAGGTAGAGAGCATCACCAGAGGGCTGATAGCGCTGACAAAGGTAAGTCCACATCGCAGCAGCAGTGCCCAATCCCATAAACTCAGAAGCAAACTGGGGTAGTAGAACACTAGCAGTGAGGGACAGCAGTAGCACGAGCATCATCATTGCACCACTGAGTGTAAACAGACAGAGCATCCCGATAAATGAGAGAGAGACTCTGAATAATCCAATACCTGCTGGTCATAGGCTTCAACTGCAAGATCATCAGCATCCTTGGCGGCAGCCCGATCAGACTCAGAAGCATCAGCGGCAATAACGGGTGACACCGGTGGAGTAGGAGCCACAGGAGCAACGAGGCACGACGGACATGAGACTCGCCAGAGAGAACGCCCCACAACACGACGGCCGCGTATAAAGCCCACAAACTCGGTGTAGTTGGTGCCATCAAAGATCACAGAGCACCGAGGAACAGCAACATAGCCCGAAGAGGACATCGCAAGCTCTCTGATTTTTTTTTTGAAAGTCAACTCAGGGAGGAGAGAGAAACCAGATCGAGACCAGCCCCGATCTCGAGCTCGATGCGGCCGCGGGGGAGCTGGGGGTAGGGGCGGCCGGAGTGCGGCCGGAGCAGGCGGCGAGAGCGGGCGGCCGGAGTGGGCTGCCGGAGGGCGGCCGGGAGCAGGCTTGATGCAGCGGACCGCAGCGGCGGAGTGCGGCCGGAGCAGGCGGGCCGGAGCGGGCGGCCGGCGAGCGGGCCAGCCGGGAGTGCGGCCGGAGGGGCGGCCGGAGCAGGCTCGATGCAGCGGACCCGAGCGGCCGGAGATGGTCGGCTCGATTGCAGCGGCGGTGACGCAGCAGGCCGGGAGACGGCGGCCCGGCAGCAGCGACACGGCAGCTGGAAGCGGCGGCTACGACGCGGGCAGTCTGGAGACGGGGACAGCACGGAGTTGCTACGTGCGGGGAAGAGGAGAGCAGAACCTTTGCTCTGATAC